>PVIU01005194.1:0-116640 GCA_004026605.1 Ondatra zibethicus
TGCTGAGTTACAAACAGAGGGCAAGCACTCAGGTGGGCACCCACTCTTTGCTCTGGCAGAACTTTGGACTCTAGTCTTCTGGAAATCTCTCCAAATATTCAGCTTCTTTAAAATCCACCCTAAGGTGTCTTGTCAGCAGCACTCCAACTCTCCTTTCTCCTCATCTTTTGGAAGCTTCGTCTCCATTCTTCATGGTATTTGTGACCTCATCTGCCTTTTACTCCTTCATTCTATCAGGGCTGCTCCCTGCTAGATAAGTTCAAAGAAGAACCAGGCTTCTCTTTGCCTTTGAGTTGTTTATTGATTCCAATTGTTCTGAGTAGCACGTAGGAAATAACCAAAAACCATATATTGATAAGGCACGTATTTCTATTGAACACTTCTGTGTTTGTATGATTGATATGTTTGGTTGATTGACATAGCAGGCTTTTCTTTTCAGATGTTCTTTGGACTGCCAGCCTCCAAATAATGACATGGAGTCTTATTTATAATTATGGAAGTCTGGTCTTAGCTTAGACTTGTTCCCAACTAGTTTTTAAACTAAAAATAACCATTTTATATTAATCTATGTTCTGTCATGTGCCTTGTTACCACTCCTCCATTCTGTATGTCTGACTCCCTCTGTGTCTGGCTGGCTTAATCCTCATGCCTCAGATTCTTCCCAAGTTCCTCTCTCTCCTTGAAGTTCTGCATATTCTCTCCTGCCTAGTTATTGGCCATTCAGCTCTTTCTTAAAGCAATCAGAAGGCACCTTAGGCAGAAACACATCTTCACAGTGAAAAAGCTTATCCCACAACAGATAGACATGCCTGACCCTTTACAGCCGTCAGTGATGTGGACAGTGGCCATATTGTCTTTATACTGCCAATATAACATAAATTGTTGTACTTGACACAAACCAGTGTCAATAAACATTCCTGAAATGAATGAGAGGCAGGACAGAGTATCTGGATGTACAAATTAGAGTCTCATCTTTTAAAAACTGTACCATCAAAAACACCACAGATAAAGGCCAGCAGGAGACCAGTGTCTCCCTTCAGGGCCTCTCAAGTCACTGACTACAGTAGTGGTTGTTCTTGACCCTGGAGGTTATTCCAGAGAAGCTCCTTACACTCACCAGAAAGACATGAGGTGCCAGTGAGGTGCTGTGATAGTGTTATGCTTGATTTCTGAGTAATAACCAAAGACTCACCCTATACATACCACATGGCTCCAATGGTAACAGTTGGCTTCTTTACCCCATAGAACTTGCCCTGTGCCACTGGCTACTTGCTATGTCATTGTGAGGGAGACACTTTCTATGGAGCATAGGGGTACAAATCACTTGGAAGGAGTGATGTTACCATCAGCTACCTGAGCGGTCACACCATCACTCCCAGATCTGCCAAACACATTTGCCTCTGCAGTTTCCAGGGGATTTCAATACTCCCTGAAGGCAGGAAGAACCAGTTCAATGCAAATTTCATTATGGTCATCTTCCCGGACTTTAATTCAAATCAGTTAATATCCAGGGTCATTTTCATCAGCTTAAAGATTGTTCCTGGCTCCTGGACCTGATTCGTAATCGAAGCCTTTGTGTTCCTATGGGAAGACCCAGAGTTAGTGTTGACAAGGACTAGATGGCTCCGCAGGTAAAAAGCCAGCTATTGCTTGAGCTGGGTGCCTGAGTGCCTGTCCACAGAGAAAATAGTCAGGGGTTCTATTGTAATAGGAAAGTGATGAGCAAGTCATCCATTTCTAGTCCTAGCCAGGAGCAGAGACTGTGATGAAAATTCTAGCAAGATATGGAAAGCCTGCTCAAAGGAAACCTGGCAGGAGTTACCATCAGAAGGCTTTAGGACTGAAATGTGCACCATTTTAAATAAAATCAGTCCTACATCACTCTACAGACCCCCTTCATTAGTATCACCATGATTCAGTCATAACTGGTTTCTCTTTTTAAAAGATATGGTAATTTTTTAAAAATGAAATCCTCCATTTGTCCCAGAATGACAGTTCTAGACCTAATCTTTCATGCTCAGGGATCTCTCAGAGTTCTGATAAGAGTTTGGGAAGTTTAGACATTTTGATAAGAATTGAGAACAGAATAATACAAGATTTTATGTTACCTTCATTCTTCTCTAACACTCATTATTCTCATAGATGTCTAAATCTCTGTCCTCACATAATTTTCCTTCTGCATAGCAACTTTGTTCAACAGTTCATACAGAGGAAAATTTGTTGGTAATTGATTCGGTACATTTTGAGAAAGTTCTTGCTTTTCTTTTTATTTCTAATGGACAGTTTTCCCGGATAGAAAGTATAAGGTTTTTTTTTCTTTCAACACTATGATGTCACTTTACTTTTTCTTATTTATGGATTTTGTCAAGAAGATTACTCTGTCTTTAACATTCCCTTTTTTGAGGAAGATGGTTCCTCTCAACTCCCCTCTGGCTTGTATTGTCCTGTATTGTACACAGCATGTATATGGTATCTGGTGTTCTGAAACATATATCCTATATAATTCCAATGGCTTTTCTATTAGGCCTATGTTTACCTTTTTCATGTCTTACATTTTTATGGGAAGATAAGCACATTATTGCATCATCTTGCATTAATATGGCTAGGAGTTGGACCCTAATGACTTTTGATACCTACTATTCAAAAGTCCTCTAATGTTCCCCCCTCCCACCTCATGTCCTTGGGCTTTTCTCAGTGCTTCTCAAAGAAGTGTGGAGATGAGTTGAAGATTTGTTAGCTCTAGACTGCTCTTGTTATATTTGGAGCCCTGTAGTGGTTTTAACATGTGGAAGAGAATGTTCTATAGTCTTTCTATTGAATTTTGGTGTTTTAGTGAGCACAACCTATTCTCCCTCCATCTCTGTTCCTTGCCGTGACATCTCTGCCCTGTTTTTTCTGAGCTCCTGTGTGTTGGTGTTTATGCCATTGTCTTCCCTTTTCTAGGCGTCATGGGTAACCTCACATCTTCCCCAGTGCTTGCACCAGAGTTTGAAAGTCACCTTGGTAACTCCATTCACCCTGGAGAACAGGCCCTGGCTGTGGAGGGACTCTGGCTGTACTTCACAATGGATCTTCTTCCTTTACAGCCCTGCTGGAGAAAAAGGGAAATCTCCCTGTGGTTCCTTCCTGTAAAGCTCAGGAGCAAGGCCTGTGCCCTGCCATGTTCCATCCCTATCAGTCTACACTCAGCTTCTAGCACACCACCAAAACACCAGAATTGTTCCCACCAGATATCAGTGCTGCTGTCTTCTGCTCTAAATGAGAGATTGGTCTCTCTGGGTATTCCCTCCCCCTATTTGGAGTCTCTCTCTCTCTCTCTCTCTCTCTCTCTCTCTGTGTGTGTGTGTGTGTGAGATGTGTGCATGTTTTCACATTAGTGTGTTTATAATCCCCTTCTGACTTCAGACAAGGCCAAGGAAGGCCACTGCTTTTCAGTTTGTGTGGATGACTCTTACCATACAAATCACCCTTTAAGCATGTCACGTGTTCAACATTTAACAGCTGCTTTTTCTTTTAAATACTCACCTTTCCTTTACAGAAGCTTCTCAGTTTCAGGAGGTCCCATTTATTCATTGTTGCTCTTATTGTCTGTGCTACTGGGGTTATATGTAGGAAGTTGTCTCCTATGCCCATGTATTGCAGGCTACTTCCCACTTTCTCTTCTATAAGGTTCAGTGTGGTTGGATTTATATTGAGGTCTTTAATCCATTTGGACTTGAGTTTTGTAAATGGTAATAGATATGGATATATTTTTATTCTTCTACAGGTTGACATCCAGTTATGCCAGCACCATTTGTTAAAGATGCTTTCTTTCTTCCATTGTATAATTTTAGCTTCTTTGTCAAATATGAGGTGTTCATAGGTTTGTGGATTAATATCTGGGTCTTCAATTCTATTCCATTGGTCAACGTCTCTGCTTTTATTTCAATACCAAGCTGTTTTCCTTACTGTAGCTCTGTAATAGAGTTTGATGTCAGGAATGGTAATGCCTCTAGAAGTTCCTTTATTGTATAGTATTATTTTGGCTATCCTGGGTTTTTTGTTTTTCCACATAAAGTTGATTATTGTTCTCTCAAGGTCTGTGAAGAATTTTGTTGGGTTTTTGATGGGGATTGCATTGAATCTATAGATTGCCTTTGGTAGGATTGCCATTTTTACTAAGTTGATCCTACCAATCCAAGAGCATGAGTGATTTTTCCATTTTCTGGTATCCTCTTCAATTTCTTTCTTCAAAGACTTAAAGTTCTTGTCAAATAGATCTTTTACTTCCTTGGTTAGTGTTACCCCAAGATACTTTATCCTATTTGTGGCTATTGTGAAAGATGATGTTTCTCTGATTTTCCTCTCAGCTTCTTTATCCTTTGTCATTAAGACAAAAAGGCAACCTACTGAATGGAAGGAGATCTTCACCACATCAGACAAAGATCTGATTTCCAGAATATATAAAGAACTCAAGAAACTAGACATTAAAATTCTAAATAACCCAATTAAAAAATGGGGTACTAAACTGAACAGAGAATTCTCAACAGAAGAATTTCAAATGGCCAAAAAATATTTAAGGACATGTTCAACTTCCTTAGCTATCAGGGAAATGCAAATCAAAACAACTTTGAGATACCATCTTACACCTGTCAGAATGGCTAAAATCAAAAACACCAATGATAGCCTATGCTGGAGAGAATGTGGTGTAACGGGAACACTCATCCGTTGCTGGTGGGAATGCAAACTTCTGCAACCACTTTGGAAATCAGTGTGGTGGTTTCTCAGAAAATTGGGAGTCAACCTACCTCAGGATCCAGCAATACCACTCTTGGGAATATACCCAAGAGATGCCCAATCATACTGCAAAAACATTTGTGCAACTATGTTCATAGCAGCATTATTTGTAATAGCCAGAACCTGGAAACAACCTAGATACCCCTCAATGGAAGAATGGATAAAGAAAGTCTGGCACATCTACACATTAGAGTAGTACTCAGCGGTAAAAAACCAATGACATCTTGAATTTTGCATGCAAATGGATGGAAGTAGAAAACACTATCCTGAGTGAGATAACCCAGATCCAAAAATATGAATATGGTATGTACTCACTCATTAGTGGATTCTAGAAATAAACAAAGGACATTGAGCCTATAGTTTGTGATCCTAGAGAAGCTAAGTAATAAGGTGAACCCAAAGAAAAAATATATAGATCCTCCTAGAAATTGGAAGCAGCCAAGATTGCCAGGCAAATTTGGGAGCATGGGGGTGGAGGATGGGGGGATGGGGAGAGGGGGAAAGAAGGGGGAGATGAGGAGGGTTGGGGAGAGCTTGGGTGAGTGGGATGGTTGAGATGAAGGAAAGACAGATATGGGAGCAGGGAAGGAGATATCTTAATTGAGGGAGCCATTTTGGGGTTGTCAAGAGGTTGGCTCTGGAGGGGTTCCCAGGAGTCCACAGGGATGACCCCAGGTAGGACCCTGGGCAGTGGAGGAGAGGATGCCTGAACTGTCCTTGTCCCATAGTCAGACCAATGACTATCTTGAATATCACAATAGAACCTTCATCTGGCAATAGTTGGAGATAGACAGAGACCCACATCAGAGCAATGGACTGAGCTCCCAAAGTCCAGTTGAAGAGTGGAAGGAAGGAAAATATGAACAAGGAAGTCATGACCATGATGGGTTTGTCTACCCACTGAGACAGTGTGCCTGAGCTAATGGGATCTCACCAAATCTAGCTGGACTGGGACTGAAGGAGCATGGGATCAAACTGGACCCTCTGAATGTGGCTGACAATGGGGGCTGACTGAGAAGCCAATGATAATGGCAATGGGATTTGTCTCTACTGCATGTACTGGGTTTTTGGGATCCTATTCTTTTTGGATGCATACCTTCCTAAGCCTGGATGAAGGGGGGAGGGCCTTGGACTTCCCACAAGGCAGGGTACCCTGCCCTCTCTTAGGACTGGAGGGGGAGAGGGGGAGAGTGAGTGGCGGAGTGGGAGGGAAGTGGGAGGAGGGGAGAAAGTGGAAATTTTGGTTGGTATTATTTATAAAGTAATAAAAATAAAAAATAAATACTCACCTTTCACCAACCTTTAGAATTTTAAAAGTGAATTTGATCGTAGAATTCTTCTAACAATGACACATACTTTCAGTCTTTACTTATTCAATTATTCTGCTTCTGGGAATTGACCTCAGGCCTCACACAAGTTTATCACATGCTTTACCCATGACCTTCACTCTCAGACTTGAGCACCGAGGTTTACCCAGACCTCTGCATTTAGCTTCAATGAGACAACATATAAGATAGAACAATAGTTTTATGTGAAAATTATCCAAAATATTAATTTTCAAGCACCCTGTGGGTACTGTGGAAATATATAACCCCTTCCATCCTAAGAAATTCTTTTGCCTCTTCTCTTCAGCTTGCCCTTAAATTTGAGGCTCCTTCATGACCTTGCTTTTGTGCCTTCACTTTGGGTCACAGTTCTCAGATCACTACAGCACTGATCTCTCAAGCCCATGAAGCCCAACTAACCGTGCTGTCTTTTGTGGAGTCCGAGTGCAAAGTCTCTTGAGATCTCTCAGGTGTTCCACCATGCACTGCTCTGGGCTCTTTGTGGGCTCATCTGCAGTCCTACATGTTCATGTTCTGGACTCATCTCTGCATGACTGCAGCTTGTACATGAGTCATGGCTACCATCCCCTCCCAGCCCCAAAGGAGACTTTAATTTTCTAGCATATGTATCCTTTGGACTTCATCAGAATGGTAATAAATGTTCATTGACTTAGAATCTTCTTAATTTCTCATATTCCACATAGAAGCAAAAGGAAAAAAAATTCCTTACAATTCTTTTATTCATTTTCATTTCAGGGAATGACAGGATTCATAATATTACAGATTCATAATATTTATGGTTATGCTGAAATGCTGTATCAAGTGACTTCATAAATATAAAAATGCTTTATAAAATTCAGTAAGCATTCAGACAGCTCTTGATTGAATTTGAGGTCTGGAATTCATGCCTGGCCTTAGAAAGATGTTCAAAATCTATAGCTAAGGAAGTCACAGACTCTATTGATGTTGGTGACATTGTCAAACTGTCTTCTAAGGCTTTCTCAACCTTGGTTAGAGAAGCTTCTTATTGCATAGGACAGGGGTTAATGCAGACACTGAATGCTGTCGAAATGCTGAGTAAGTCACCGTGAGTGCTCGGTTATAGGTGAAATAACTATATCAACTCTCTCCCCACTAGACGCAGGGGACATGGTGGAAGAGGATGCAGAAAGAACGTCAGAGTCAGAAGATAGACAGGACTGCTGTGAGATGCTGTCCTCCTGGTATGGAGGGCTGGATACACACAACACCTGTACAAAATCAAATAGTTTGAAAATTCCATCAGAGGAATGGAAGGGATCCACACACACCCCTCCTGTAGCTGAGGAACTCTAAGCAGTTGATGGCTGTTGGGGAAAGGCAGAGGGACTTTACTTAGGAGTGTGGAAACTGGGATGTTCCCCGTGCCTCAGCTGATGACCTCATTTCCATGTTCATAAAGGAAGCACTAATTGGATTATTTAAGAAAATATAAAGGGCCAGAGAGTCGGCCCACTAGTTAAGAGTGCTCACTCCTTTCGTAGAGAACTAGAGTTCAAGTCCCAGCACCCATGTCAGGCAGCTCATAACCAATTTATAGCATCAGCTTAAGGGGATCTTATTCCCTTTTCTAGGCTCCATGTGCATCTACACACATATACGTAAAATAAAATCAATGTTCTTTAAAACCACATGGAGTTAGGAATGTGTTGGGAAGGGAATGGGGTGGCTGGAGGGAGGGAGTGGGAGTGGATATGATCAATATACATTGCATGAAATTTATAAAAGAGAGAAAGAAATACTCTATAGATCTAAAAAATGTTATGGGAACCTGAAATACATTATTAAAATATTTTGGTTTTTTATAAAGAGAAGGAAAATGCACATTTAAAATGAAGCTGCATGTGAATCTGATAACAGCTCAGATGTCAGCACAGGTCTGGGCCCTAGTGGCCTATGGAATGCAGGCCGCACCTGCTTTGATGTTCTCAGACCTCTCTTGCATCTGAAACCCCCATTTGTGAGCCTTGATAAACCCTGGCCAGTGTGCTCCAAGATCACACTCATGCCTTTAAAAAGAGCCACAGAGAAAAGATGTGTGTGTGTGTGTGTGTGTGTGTGTGTGTGTGTGTGTGTGTGGTGGCTAGGTTTATGTAAACTTGACACAAACTATAGTCATCTTAGTGGAGGGGACTTATTTGGGAAAATGTCCCCATAAGATCAGGCTGCAGGCAGGTCTGTAGGGCAATTTCTTAATTAGTAATTTATGGGAGAGGTCATAGCCCTCTGTGGGGTGGTATAGCTTCTTAGCTGTGGTTCTGGCTTCTGTAGTAAAGCAGGATGATTGAGCCATGAGGAGCAAATCAGGAGGCAGCCCCCCACCCTATCTCTGCACAATGGCCTCTGTAATAGCTCCTGCCTCCAGGTCCCTACCTGGTTTGGGTTCCTTCCTTGACTTCCCTCAGTGGACTATGGTTCAGGATATGCAAACCAAATAAACTCTTTCCTTCTCAACTTGCTTTTGGTCATGGTGTTTTGAAGTAGGAATAATAACCATAACTAAGACACTGTGTCATTAGGTCATTAGTCCCTAATGCTATTGGGTCACATCAGAAATAATTACAAGGATGCAATTGATTGGGCTTATCTTGACTTCTAGCCCAGCAATTTCCTACACTGTGTTGTCTTAATGTTATTTCAAATGTATCAATAAGAAGCTAAGAACCTGGGACACAGAACCCTGAGGCATGCAGTTACTATGGCCAGATCAGCGTCTTCTGAGCCTGGTTAGTGTCCAGGGAGGAATTCTTTACATATTAGAATTCAAGATTTTGCTTCATTCCACAGAAGCATGATAAAGTCTGTCTGACTGATGCCCTTTGACTTGGAGAACCAGATTTCTGTGGCCTGGCCTCTTGCTCCTGAATTCCAGTTATGCTGACCTTGACATGGATTGTGATCATGTTGTTACCCACTGCACTAGACCCATTCCCCTGGTCATGAACTTCCTTTTGGTTCCCTCCAAACATTTCCAAGTGGTTTCTCTGGTTCTCTTTGTATGAACTTCTTCATTTTAATGGGCTTAGTTTAGAACAAAATATACAGCACAAACATCAGACCTCAGAAAGACTGGATCAAAACAAGTGATGGTAAGAGCTGGCCTATAGATGAGTGTTGCTAGGTTGCCTAAAGATTCAGGATCAGGGAGTTTGAGATCTCACAGTGCTGGGAAGAGGCACATCACCATTAGCAATGAGAACTGTTGGAATGAGCACTCTACACAAAGCACCTAGGGATGTGAAACAGTCAGTTCTGAGTTCCTGGACTTTGGATCCAACAATGAGGGGAGACCTGTAGGAAGCATGTGGCAAGCCTTTGTGAGACCCTGGACTTCATCTTCCATTCTTGAATCTCTGGGGACAAGTAACAGTTGGAATGACATTTTCTCTTGTGCAGGTTAGTAAGTGGGTTGGCACTGTACAATTACTTGAAGCCCACTGTAAGGGCATGAAAGATGCCGGACACACATGAGAGATGCTGAACACATGAAAGATGCTTAATGTATGTGAGAGATGCTGAACATACATGAGAGACGCTGAGCACACAAGAGAGATGCTGAACATACATGAGAGTTGCCGAGCACACAAGAGAGATGCTGAACATACATGAGAGATGCTGAGCACACAAGAGAGATGCTGAACATACATGAGAGATGCTGAGCACACAAGAGAGATGCTGAACATACATGAGAGTTGCTGAGCACACATGAGAGATGCTGAACATACATGAGAGATGCTGAGCACACAAGAGAGATGCTGAGCACACAAGAGAGATGCTGAACATACATGAGAGTTGCTGAGCACACATGAGAGATGCTGAGCACACATGACAGAAGCTGAACACATGAAGACATTGTGCTCACTTCCATCTGTACACTGGCTTTGTCGGTTTCACTCAGGACCTTCCAGAGCCCCTTTGGGCAATGAGAAAAATATGACAAACTTTTCTGTTTCTTGGATCCTTTCCCACATTCTGAGTCCTACCTCTTAATCATAAATTAACAAATGAGCTGGCCAAAGTCCACACACATGCAGTGTTGACTTATAACCGATAAACAATCCTAAGTGGGCCTCCGCTAGCCAACAATTGTCAGGCCCATCTTCAAAGTCCTTACTTATTTTTAAAGATCTTATTTTTCATGAAAGACTTGCTCCCAGTTACTATCTAAATGTTTGGAAACACTTTCTAATTAGTTTCACAAAGTTGTTTTTAACTTGGCAAGCTAAGTTATGCTTTAGAGCAAGAGCAACAGAGGGAGAAAAAGATTCCTTCTCTGTGACAGTCAAGTGAGTTCTTTCAGTGGAAGAGAGTAGCTGGATTTTTGACAAATTATTTCCTATAATTCTTTGTGTGCATGTGCCCAACCACTTGCACATCTGTGTACCTGTGCATGCATGTGTGCGCACATCCAACCTTTGGTCCTAACTGGTATACTATCAATCACTGACACCCAAACATTGCTTAGCCATTGTCAAGTTCAAAGATCCTTGGACCTCAGGATGTACTAGGGATTTAGCCCCCTCACTGTGCCTCCTGATTCTCTCTTACATGCTGCACCCCAACTTTGGTCGCTACAGGCATCCTGTCTCACTTCAGCTGAGCCAGAAAGTTTAGGCATCTAAAAAAGAAGTCATTGTCTGCAGCTCAAACCCTCTGTCCCAACACCTTCATCCTGCTCTTCCTGCTCTTCCTCAATTCCTCTTAGTGTCACAGAAGCCAAAGATGTTTCTTCTTTCTCTTCTGTGGATGCATTCAGTGACTAGCTTTTATGCTCTGAAAATATCAATGGGCAAGAAAGCTCCAAATGGGGGACTAACCTAGCATTAGCCTACAAATCAGGGCATTCTGAGATCGTTTACTCCCTAATCTGTAAGCAGTTATTGCTCTTTTGTTTCTTAACTGCCCAGACCCAAATAATCACATAGAAATTATATTAATTACAACACTGCTTGGCTAATGACTCGGGCATATTTCTAGCTAGCTCTTACATCTTGAATTAACCCATTTCTAGTAATCTGTGTATCACTACAAGGCTGTGGCCTACTGGTAAAGTTTCGGCTTCTGTCTTCCTCGGCAGCTACATTGTGTCTCCTTGACTCTACCTACTCTCTCTCTATATCTCTGTTCAGATTTCCCACCTGGCTTTATTCTGCCCTGCCATAGACCAAAGTAGCTTCTTTATTAACCAATGGTAATAAAACATATTCACAGTATACAGAGGGGAATCCAACATCATATCCCCTTTTCTGTCTAAATAAAAATGAAGGTTTTAACTTTAACATAGTAAAATTGCATATAACAAAACAGGTATCAAGCAAGAGTTACAGTTAAAATATTTAGTCTATTTGTATTAGGAAAAAATTAAAGAAAATATTCTATCATCTATTTTATCTTTGTGAGTTTAAAGTTTTATATTTAATTTATCTTTTACCATAACTAAGGGCAACTACAATTAAAACTGTCTGTCTTCAACTCTTCAAAGACTCCAGAAGGACATAATATTACCTAAGTAAACAGGACGTGCATTGTAAACAACTTCCAAAGTTCCAGAATTGACCTAGACATCTTGCTGTCTCGGCAGTCACCCAGAGTTCTTCTGTAATGTTGGGGCATCCATCTTCAGTCTACAGGCCCATAGTATTCAGCAGATTTTTTGATGAAGTAGGAAATTTGAAGATCTGTTCTGCCTTGTAATGGCAAAGTTCATCAGTTGCTTTCTTTTGTAACCTGCAGAATGTCTGGCAGTTTCCTCTGTGAAGCAGGAACCCTGAAGGACAAGTTCAGCAGTCACTTTTCTGTGGGTCCTGCATGCCCAGTTCATACAGCATACCATCAAGCAGTCCAGGTAAGAGCAGTTTCTTACCCAAATGGCTAGCCTTGTCACATTAAAGGCAAATTCCATAATGAGTTTCTTCAATGCCCATCAACCTCTCTAAAGTGATTAGTGCTGCCAGAAGCAGACATGTCTCACTGTCAAGAAAAGTCTAAGTTCTTAAATCATTGTAAATGCCATATTACATAGGTCTTTGAAATGTTGAAGATTATTTATCTAACTGAAATATATCTTTGTATATCTAGAAAACCTGACTACAAGATTGACTATTATAAATAACTATCTATTAATCTAAATTTCTTAATATTATTAAGAAATTATACTATATTTATAATATAATTATAAATATTACATATTTATATTACATTTTAATGTATATATTACATTTTTAAATGAGCTGCACAAACACAATACTTAAACAAGAGTGGAAATATACATATAATAAAATTGTCCTTAAATTTGTATCAATAAACAAAAGTTCGTACTAATGTAAAGTATTCATCTCTGTATCATATCTCCCTTATGTTGTTTTTAAAATTGACTGTGACCATTAATCACTTATAATCAACCCATTTTGAATTAAAACAAACACTTATAAACACTCATTTTGGGAATTTGGGCATTGTTTTCTTCAAACTTCTTCCTGCTGTTTATTAGGCAAGTATTTTTAGGGTTCACAGAGATCTTTTGGGGGGGTCTTGTTCCATCAAACCACATTAGCCTGGAAGGAATCCACAGGTTCTCATCCTCCATGGAAACAAAAGCAGAATCTCTTTTCCAAAGTAACATATCCTTAGACTCAAATTTTGAAGCCAAGATACCTTTAATATATAGTTAACTCATTAACTGTCAAAAAATTAAAAAAAAAACACAATAATAAACATAATCTGTAGTCTCTGTCCATTTTCCATTTTTACGTGGCTTTTTTACTCTACTCCTTTAATCTGTGTCTGTTTGTACTCTTTTATATTACTTTTAAAAACTATTTATTTCTTTTTATGAATGTGTATACTTGCTTTCTTCTCTCTCCCAAGCCTATGTACATTTATCCAGCACTGTGACCCATTCAGAGGTCTTTTTCATCTGAATCTGTCTTTATTGTGTATCTGTAATAATTTTCTAACCAGGAGTGTGACTTTTTAAATGCTAAGTGGGTGTGGCTAAGACCAACTCCACAGCCCCACCTGTTTCCTCTGCCCTATCCAGTAATGGCAGAAGTATCTTCACTGCCTTTGTGAGCCCTGCTCACTGCCCCAGATCCAGCGACACAGCAAGTATATGTTGCCATTAAACAATTTGTAACATGATGCTCACAAACCCCACTTAACTGCTCAGTAGCTGAACCTCCTGAGAGAGCCAGAGTCCTTTTGTTCAGCCAGCATGAACCAGGAAGCTGGCTCTTAAAGAAGCCACGCCTCTGCATGCCATCAGCAAACAGAGTCTATCTGAAAATATGTGGCTACCAAGAAGCTCCAATTGACTCCTGTTTTTGTGGGTCTAGAAGCACATTTTTTAAAGCTTTCTTAGGCTTTATGTTATAATTCTTGCTCCATGTTGGCACCATTTGTAAGCGGAGACTGCTCTTTTGTTTCCTGGATGCCCAGACCCAAATAATCACATAGAAATTATATTAATTACAACATTGCTTGACCATATTTCTAGGCAGATCTTACATCTTGAATAAACCCATTTTTATTAATCTGTGTATCACCACAAGGCTGTGGCCTACCAGTAAAGTTCTGGTATCTGTCTTCTTAGGCAGCTACATAGGGTCTCCATGACTCTGCCTACTCTCTCTACGTATCTCTGTTCAGATTTCCTGCCTGGCTTTATTCTGCCCTGCCATAGGCCGAAGCAGCTTCTTTATTAATCAATGGTAATAAAACATATTCACAGCATACAGAGGGGCATCCCACATTGCTACTCTGTGGTAGAACTTAAGGAGTTTGCCTAAGGGGGAGTGAGTGTTGGATGAAGAGTCTTGTAGACTGAACGTCATCCCCACTTTTGTCTCACATGTGATGTGCCCAATCTACATGCAAGATGCAGTACCACCTCAGTTCTCTTTAGGATTCACCATAATACAAACTTCTTTTCCAAAAGTCCTCCTCTCTCTGCATTTCTCCTTCCCTCATGTTCTAATATTTTATACAATCATTCCTTATCAATCTGATCTCACAAGAGACAGTTATAATGCTATCTCTCAGCAGAGGATTGATCACATACACGACAGTGTCTATACTTAACTGTATATTTAAAGTGCACCATTGCTTGTACAAGCTAGCATTGTAGCAGGACTGAAGCCGAAACTCAGGACCAGGGTCAGGCTGCAGGGATGGTGGCTGGCTCCTGGGCCTCACCTGCAACTCCAGGGCTGCTATCCTACAATATCAGGACTGCATCACTGCCCTTTCTGTGTCTACTCCCTTTCCTCCATGAGCTTACAAGTAAGGAAGGAAGGTGTCGATGTGTCAAGCTGGTCTGTTTCCCATTCTCCGTAGTAATTGCTGAGCCCTATTCTAACCATTTCTTCTCAGTCAAGGTGATCTTAGCCTTCACTTATGGCCTGATGATCACCCCACAGCCCCCTGCATCCCACACTGAAAGAGTTCAATTTTCTGTTCTAAAGGAGATTTTATTTCTCTCCCTCCATGTTAGATTCCTTTCCCCCACTGTTAGTAACAACCGTCTTCTCTAATTTTGGCTATGTTGTTCATCTTCTCTGTAATTTTTCAATTAGCGATCAAGCTCCAGTCACAACATTTCAGTGGTAAATTACTTCAATCCCTCATTATCTCATCTCAGAGCACCCTAAGTTCTGCACTGGCCACTGACCCCCTCTTCACAAGGATAACCAGTGGTACTTAAGTGGCAGCATTTGTGAGGTGTGTGTGTGTGTGTGTGTGTGTGTGTTACAGAATTCCTCAGTTCTATAGATCCCATCCAGGGTCAGTTTCACTGACTGGTGTATCCTAGAGGACTCTCCAGGCAGCATACTGACACAAGCGAATCTTGAAGTTTTCACTTTCTTTCCAATCATGCAATCAGGGTTCTAATCAATAATCACCAAAGATCCCATAATTCTGTCTTTTGTATTCAAAGTGCCTTTTGGACTGGTGTCCTTCAATAGACTATCACACCATAGGACAGAGGGTTAAGAGTTGACTGTGGACTAAGATCATATTAGAATAGCTCTGTCTTTGGTTGCTGAAGAATTCCAAACTGTATTTCCTCTAAAGTCTTTCTAAATCCGAAAGAAGAAAAGAGTTGTTAAGTCTAGAAGTGTATGAGGACTAAAGATGGACTTAGGAACTTAGGAAATACTGTTTCATCCAGGAGCCTTGTAGGAGGAGGGCCCGCTTGTTTGTCCTGGCCACCTGGCTAGCTTAGCCCTAAAATAACCACACAGAATAACCACACTGTATTAATTAAATCACTGCTTGACCCATTAGCTCTAGTTTCTTATTGGCTAGTTCTTACATCTTAATTTAACCCATTTCTATTAATCTGTGAATCTCCATGTGGCAGTGGCTTACTGGGTAAAATTCCCAGCGTCTGTCTCAGGCGGATCCATGGTGTCTCTCTAACTCTGCTTTCTTCCTCCCAAAATTCAGTTCCATCTTCCCTGCCTACCTAAGTTCTGCCCTATCAACAGGCCAAGGCAGTTTCTTTATTAACCAATGAAAGCAACACATAGACAGAAGGACCTCCTACACCCTACACTAGTGCCGCACATCACTGCGAGAGGACGTTGGATCAGTAATCACACACCACCAGTAGAAAATGGTTTGTTGGTTGGTAACCACACTTCACCATGAGAGGACTCTGAACTAGTAGCCACCATAGCTTAATTTAGAAATGACCTGAATGCAACTAAAGTTGAGTTTTTATCTGTTAAAAAATAGTGATGTCTGAATACAAAATTAGTCACTTCTGTTTTATAATCTTGTTCTGTGAATATCAAAGAAAGGTAGGACAGTGGGGAAACTTCCCCGGTTTTATCTTGTGTCACCTCAGTGTTCCTTAAACGACACCAAGCAGCTCAGAATTAGTGTCCTGGGATTGAAGCAATCTCCCTCCCTCTTTCCTGCCCATCTCCCTTTTTTGTCCTCTTCTGTTTCCTCTTTCTTTTTCTCTTCCTCTTGTAATTACGTGATTGAAATTGTACATAGTGCACATTGGGCAATAAGCTATTTTCTGCTGTAAACATTAAAAAAATCAGATATGACTTACCCACAAGGTACCTAGATAAGCTGTAGAGCCATGCAAAGCTTAAAGCAGCATTTAGAGGAGCTGAAGAGCTGCTTCGACAGTTAAGAGCACTTGCTGCTCTTGCAGAGGACACAGATGTGATTCTCAGGGTCTATATGGTGGCTCACAATCATCTGTAACTCTGGTTCCAGAGATCTTCGTGCCCTCTTCTGGCCTCTGTGGGCACTGCATGCACATGGTACAGATATACACATGCAGGCAAAACACCCATGCACATAAATTTTAAAGGAATAAATGGGCTATGTTCCCTCCCATGAATCACTAATTAAGAAAATGCACTACAGGCCTGCCTACAGCCTGCCCTTGTGAAGGCATTTTCTCAGTTGAGGCTCCTTCCTCTCTGATGACTCTAGCTTGTATCAAGTTGACAAGCCAACCAGTACAGGAGGAGATGGTTTGTTTCAGCTTACAATGCCCAGGTCATAAACCATTACTGAGAGAAGTTGGGGCAATAACTCAAGGAAAGACCCAAAGCTCAAACCATGGAGGGATGGTACTTACTGGCTCACTCCAGGCTCACATTCACTTAGCTTTCCTATCCAGCCCAGGCTCACCTGCCCAGGCATAGCACCACCCATGGTGGGCTGGGCCCACTTATATCAATGAACAATAAAGAAAACGCCCTGCAGATATGCTCACAAACCAATCTGACCTGGGCAATCCACCAACTAAGATTCCTTAGATAACTCTGGGCTGTGTCAAGTTGACAGCTGATACTAACGAGGACACCATGCCAGAGCATTGTTACATCAGAAAGCCAGTGTCATTGATGCCACTTTTCTGAATGCTCCTTTCTGAGTAAGGATGGAATGGTTTGCTACTACCTCGCATGAGTGGTTTGAGGGTCTGTAGCCAAAGACCATAGCCATAGCAGAAAGTTAAAACTTTATTTGTCATATTCAGAGAAAAAGTTACTGATGCCTTAATATATTTTGAAAGTGATTGCCATTTATTTTTGAAGTTAAGTGGAGGGTACTGTGTATGATGCTGGACATTCAGTTATAATCCAAAGCCCTCTCTCTGTTAACTTGGGCAAAATTGTCACCATGGCCCCAGTGGCAGCACAGGGCACCTGGATCAGTATGGCCCAGGGCATCAAAATTTGTTTCAGATGGCTGCTCAGACTCTGGGCATCTGGAGAGCCCTTGGTGGTAATAGCAGCCAAGGACATCACTCTAGATTTCAGTCACTGCAGGGCAGGACCCAGACATGGCCCTAGGCAGCATCCTGGGCCCAGATGCCTCCATTGCAGCAATGACCACCCAGATTGGTATGGCCCCAGCAGTGACATGGTCCTTGCACACCAACATGGTCTCAGGTGACTGACCAGACCCCAGTCATCCATATGGCCCTTGGTGGTAACAGGAAACACAGACATCAGTTTATACCCTGGCTTCTGTAAGTCCATGGGCCCAGACATGGTCCTTGGCAGCATCTCTGGCCTGGACAACACCATGGCCCTCAGATACTCTCATGACTAAAGATTTGCATCCCAGACCCCAGGCATCTGTGTGGTCTTTGGTGGCAACATCGCCCATGGACATCAATACAGACCCCAGCTTTGATAAGACCACAGACCCAGATATAGTCCTAGGCATCAGCCTGGGCCCAGATGTGACCATAGTCTCAGATGGCAGTGCAGGCCACTTGGATTGGCATGGCACCCATGGCAGTGTGACCCTTGGATACCAACATGGGCCCAAGTGGTTGCTCAGACCCCTGGCACCGGCACAGTTGTCTCAGGAGCTACGAACGTCAACACAGTCTAGTATGCTTTCTATTGCTTCAATAAGTACCATGACCAAAAACATCCTTTGAAGAAATGGGTTTATTTGGCTTATATTGTCAGGTCCACAAAGCCCATTGTTGAGAGAAGTTAAGCAGGAATTGCAATACAAACCATGAAGGAATGTTGCTTACGGGTAGCTCACCGACTCATACTTAGCTAGCTTTCTTCTATAGCCCAGAACCCCCCATCTAGAGACAGTGCCCACAGTGGTGGATGCATCAACCAAGTCAATGTCTCATAGACATGGCTATGGACCAGTCTAGTCTCAACAATTCTTCAGTTGAGGTTTCCTTGTCCCTGGTGACTTTAGGTTGTGATGAGTTGACAATGACAACCAACTTGGACATTAGATGAGATCAATTCACGGGCTATTGTTCTAACTCTTCTCTTCTTTCATTTCCAAACACAGACTTTGATTTGAGGGTTTCGGTGGACGTTCTCCATGAGCTTGAGCTTGTTTGTGTGAGACAGAGTGGATCGGTCAGTGTCAGCATGAGCTTCTGCAATCAAGTGCCAGAGTTTGGTTTGAAGTTAAAGGGATGAACACAGTGTTAGTCAACTCAGACTCCCATAGCTGAATACCACAGTCTGGGTGGCTTAAATTACAGAGATAAATTTCTCACAGTTTTGGGAATTGGAAGTCCATGATCAGTTATGGATGTAGCTAACTTTGTATGCAGTAAAAGCCCACATCCTGGTCCATAGATAGGATGTGTGTGTGTGTGTGTGTGTGTGTGTATCTGTGTGTGTTTGTGTGTCTGTGACTCTATGTGTGCTGTATAGCAATTTTCTCCTAAATGAAACACTATCTTGGAGGGAAGCTCATAAAATCAATTATGTTCTAAAGAGAGGTGAAATATTTCAGCCTGCAGGGTAGCTCCTTAAATTTAGGATGTTAACGACTCAAAAATCACATGAAGTCCTTGAAACTGACCAGTTGTGATGATATTCTCCATCCACAAGCTTCTATAAGCAATAAAGACTGTGGAGAGACAGACCCTCTCAGACCAGCTGAGCTGTCTGGAAGGGAAACTCTCCAAACCACTCAGTGGCCTGTAGGCCGTGCAGTGTGCCTCAGTTTCCCAGATCTCCTGAACTCTCACCCTGGCCGTGGCGTATTTGGTGATGCAGTTGTCTCTGTGCCATTTCTGTTCCTGTAAATAAAAATTGAATCCATCTTCATGTAGGTAGCCCAGTGAACTTCCTGGTTCAACAAACTGGACTTCTGTGGTACTCTTATTTGGGGTCTGTCACTGATGATCCCCCACAACTTGGGGGTCAGTAGATATTTATTCATGTCTCCCTGGAAACAGTGTCACCCAACAGTGTAGGAGGGGGAGGGGTCTCTTTTATGAAAGCACTAGTTCTACTTTGAAGCGTTGCTCTCAGGGGTCAGCATCTGTCCAAACCAAGTTTCCTAAGAGCATCACTCTAAGTACAGAGACTCCAGGAATTGTGCGGGGACATAAACATTTCAGTTATAGCGCATCTGTCTTGCCAACAGACCCCCAGTCTGCCACACACTGACACAGAGATGTCAGTGTTGACTTACCCAAGGAGAAAGGACACATCAACATCTCTGAGATCTCCAGATGCTTTCTGTGGAGACATGGTTCACTCACTGCTTACTTCGGGCCTCTACTTGTTACAGTCAAGAGCTGGGCCTCTTGGGAGGACCATCAAATGAGCAGGAAAGGTCTGTGCTCAGAAGAGCTTCCCCTCTGATGGAGAGACTGTAAGAAAGTTCTGATGGTCTATGAGTGTGAGTGTAGCCACTGGCCACTGCTGTACAGACAGTACCTGGATTGTAGCCTGATTATCCTTTGCTTTACATCTATATCCACTTATGAGTGAGTATATTCCATGTTTGTTTTTCTAGGTTGGGGTTTTTTTTTCTAGTTCCATCCTTTGCCTGCAAATTTCATGTTGCCATTGTTTTTTACCACTGAGTAATACTCCATTGTGTAAATGTACCACATTTTCTTTCAAAAAGGACACTAAGAGGGGCACATGGATTTCCCTGAGAAAGGGAAATAGATGAGATCTCCTGGGTAAACTGGGGGTGGGGGAAGGTAAAGGAGAGGGGATGGAGAGATGGGAACATGAGGGATCAGGCTGGTAGATTTGGAGGCTGGATGGAAGGGGGAGAGCAATGAAAGAGGTATCTTGATAGAGCAAGCCATTCTGGGGTTAGGGAGAAAGCTTGTGCCAGAGAAAGTCCCAGGAATCCACAAGGTTGACCCCAGCTTAGACTCCTAGCAATACTGGAAAGAGTACCTAACTAACTTCCTGTAGTCAGATTGACGAATACCCTAATTTTCAAAAGAGAGGCTTTATCCAGTGTCTGATGGAAGCACATGCAGAGATCTACAGTCAAGCACTGGACCAAGCTCTGGGAGTCCAGTTACAAGAGAAAGGAGGAATTATATGAGCAAGGGGTGGAGGTAGGGCATCAAGATCATGGTGGGGAAACCCACAGAGACAGCTGACCTGAGCTAATGGGAGCTCACAGACTCTGGACCAATAGCTAGGGAGCCTGCATGGGACCAATCTAGGCTTTCCACATATGGATGACAGTTGTGTAGCTTGGTCTATTGTAGGGCCCCTTGCAGTGGGATCAGGACCTGTCCCTGGCATATGAGCTGGCTTTTTGGAATCTATTACCCATGCTGGGATACCTTGCCCAGCTTTGATGCAGCGGGAGGAGCTTGGTCCTGCCTCAACGTGATATGACATGCTTTGTTGATGTCCCATGGGAGACCTGCCTCTTTCAGAACAGAGGAGGAGGTGGGGGAAGGGAGTGGGAAGAGACAGGGGAGGGGAAACTGTGGTTGGTATGTAAAATAAATGAAAAAATTAATAAATTAATAAAAAGAAAGAAACGGTACTTGGGATAGCCTGGGAGGCGTTTGGGTTAGTCCGGGACCCCATCAGCATGGCAGGAAGAGGACAAGTGCATGGTCCAGGAAACCCTGGAGTGAGGCTGAGGGGTTACCATGGGCATGAGAAAGTTCAGGTTTCTCATGTGCTGCAGAGCCAGTTCTGCCTGGCAGGGCTGCTAGTGGCTAGTGTATCCTAAGCAGCAGGCAGTCTACATCTTTTCCAAGGCCCACTCTCTGTCTCTAGCAAATCCTTAACTTGTACCAAAAGTGCCAGGACAACTGAATCTGCATGTAAGCACCTGCCCTCTCTCAGCTCCTCCACCATACAGAGCAACTTTCAACAGGTTAGGTTTGAAGGCAAAGCAGTATTGTAGAGGTAGGTTTTAAATATGTGTGTGTGTGCTTTGTGTGTGTGTGTGTGTGTGTGTGTGTGTGTGTGCATGCATGTGTGAGTGAGAGAGAGAGAGAGAGGGAGGGAGAGAGAGAGGGAGGGAGGGAGGGAGGGAGGAAGGGAGAGACAGAGAGAGAGAATGAGGCTTGGCAGGCCATCAAGTTGGTATTTGGTGACCACATGACAGAATGGGTCACCTTTGGAGACTGGCAGTACATCTTAGCACAGTGACAGCTCTGGAAGAGGGGCTGTCACTGTCATCAACATGGAGCCAACTGGAAGTCCATGGTTGCTTGGTTGGCCCTCATTAAACTAAGTGTCACAAAAGAAAGAAAAAGGACTGCATGTGGTAAAGGGACTTGTAGGGAGGAGTGTAACAGGAAGCACGGGCTGCTTTTCGCCCTGCTAGCTTACACCTGAAATAACACACAGAAACTGTATTAATTAAATTACTGCCTGGCCCATTATCTATAGCCTCTTATTGGCTAACTCTTACATCTTGATTTAACCCATTTCTACCAATCTGTGTAACACCACAAAGTTGTTGCTTACCAGGAAAGAGTCTAACCAGTGTCAGTTTCAGGTAGGAGCTTCATGGCATCTCCTTGTCTCTGCCTTCTTCCTCCCAGAATTCAGTTCTGTCCTCCCCGCCTGTCTAAGTTCTGCCCTATCAGAAGGCCAAGGCAGTTTCTTTATTCAACCAATGAAAGCAACACATAGAAAGAAGGACCTCCTACACCATTTCCCCTTTTCTGTTTAAACAACAACAACAAAAAATGGCTCAGTGCTCCCTGCCTGGGCAGGTGGCAGATTCAGGTCTACTAGGCATGCACAAATAGGAGAGCATGGTGGATTCCTGCCACCATACACAGAGACGTTTCCAGGCTGCGCAGTGTTCTGTGTGATAGATTTGGCTGTAACTCAGATGAAAAGTGTTTATGTGTTGCATGCTCATTCGCCAGGTTGGACTGCTGACTGTGGCTCCTACTTGGCAGCCCCAAAGCTAGCAGAAATGGTGCGTCCACCATTTTGAAATTGAAGAGAGGTGGAGCCAACATCCAGAGCAGCTGCAACCAAGCTGCTTAGCATTTTAAAAGCTCTTTAAGACAGTAGAGAATTACAGACAATGCAATAGGACAGATTCAGACATAAGTGACCTCTAAATGGGTCAAAATTTTGGATAAATGCATGTAGGCTTGGGAGAAAATATAAAAAGAATATACAGAGTGATAAAATAAAGTTAATGCTTTAGAAAAATGGGTAAAGTCTGTAAAGAGACAAAGTAAAGTGATTGAGTAAAAATAAGCCATGTAAAAATGGAAAATTCACAGAGAGTCTGGATTCTGTGTATTATTGTATTTTCTTTGAATTTTTTGACTGTGGAGGAACTAAGTACAGAGAGATGTTTCATTGTGTGGGCTGCTAAGCCAAACCAGCATGTATATTATAAAGGTATCTTGAGTTCAGAATTTGGGTCTAAGGATATGATGCGTTGGAAAAGAGGTTCTTCTTTTGTTTTCACAGAGGATGAGACCCTGTGGATTACTTCTAGACCAATGATAGACCACACCCTCCTAAAAGGTTGCTGTTAACACCCTCAAAAACTTACTTTGCTCAACTGCCGACTGAGATAAACCTAGCATACAGGATACACCATGAAAGACCTGATTAACAGTGTCTCATACATCACAAAACAGTTTGGAGAGAAAAAACTATACCCATATTCCCAAATATTGTCTCTAAATGTTCTTTTACATTTAAAGGGAGATATGGTATAGATATAAATAATTTGCATTGGTATGGATTTTGCTTTATTGATATAAATTTAAGGTCAATCTTGAGATATGTATATTTCTGCTCTTGATTAAGGTATTATGATTGTGTAGTTCATTGAAAAAGGTAGTGTATAATAAAAAATATAGGTTATTAATGGATAATCATCGATAATAGCCAAGCTTGTAGTCATGTTAGTTAGATTTTATAGAGATATATTTCAGTTAGGTAGGCATTCTTCATATCTTTCAAAGACTACAGAATATGGCATTTAAAATGTTTTAATAACTTAGGACTTTTCATGACAATGAGACACGTCTACTCCTGGCAGCACCAATTCACTTCAAGAGGAAGATGGGCATCAAAGAGGCTCCTTATAGAGTTGTTTAGCCATTTGGGCAAGAAACTGCTCTTGCCTGGACTGATACATAAACTGGACATGAAGAACCCACAGAGAGATGACTACTGAACTTGTCTAAAGGTGAGATGGTCCTGTTTCATGAAAGAGTCTGCGAGACATTCTGCAGGATACAAAAGAAAGTGACTGAACTGTCTTTGAATTTTCCTGCTTCATGGAAATGTCTGTTGGATACTATGGGCTTGTAGGCTAAAGATGGATGCCCCAATGGTACAGAAGAACTTTGGGTGACTGTACAGGCAATGAGATGTCTCTGTCATTTCTGAGTTTTGGAAGTTGCTTACTTCTTGTTTACTTAGGTAATATTATATCCTTCTGGAGTCTTTGATGGAGTTAAAGAATAGATAGATAGTAATAGTTATAGTTTTCCATTGTTATGATAAAAGGTAAAATAGACCTAAATATTGTAACTATAATTCTTGCTTGATAACTGTTTTGTTATATGTAATTTTACTATGTTAAAGTGAAATCCTTTCTTTTTTGTTTAAATGGAAAAGGGGAAATGGTGTAGGAGGTCCTTCTGACTATGTGTTGCTTTCATTGGTTGAACCAAGAAACTGCCTTGGCCTTTTGATAGGGCAGAACTTAGATAGGTGGAGTGGATCGAACTGGATGCTGGGAAGAAGGACAGTGTGGCAGATGCCATGAAGCTCCTGCCTGAGACTGACACTGGTTAGAATCTCCCGGTAAGCCATGACCTCATGGTGATACACAGACTGGTGGAAATGGGTTAGATCAGGATGTGAGAGTTGGCCAAGAAGAGGCTAGATATAATGGGCCAGGCAGTAATTTAATTAATACAATTTCTGTGTGGTTATTTCAGGGGTTAAGCAAGCTGGGCAGTGTGTCGCAGCCCACTCCTTCTACAACAGAGGAGGACTTGGCCAGACTGGGTGAGAGATAAAGGAAGCAGGAGGTTAGAGTAATCAGAATACATTACATATATGCCTGAGATTATCAACAGATAAGATTAATTTTCAAAAAGTCTCCCAAAGTCCTACTCCATTCAGTTCTAGTCTTGTATTATTCAAGACTACTTACAACCTCATACACTTGTTCAGAATTTCACCATGGAAACATGACCAGAGCTCACATTTCGTCTTTGGCAACCAAGCCTGAGAGCATGTCCAGGCGAGCCTGGGTTGGGTCCCAGGACATTCCTCAAAGATTTAAGGTGAGGAAGTTAGGTGTAGGATATCATCCAAAGGGCTGTGTAAAGAAGTCCAGTGGGAAGGCCCCCAAAGAGGCCGCACGACAGTGTCTTTCCAGCATGAGCTTTGAGACAGACCCTAACACCCATGAGAGGTGAGAGGAGCTGGCTCGAACAGTTCCCTGAGAGTCAGAGCGCATGAGCCACACTTAGAATGAGAAGCAGGCATGGAGAGAGACTGTGGGATGCTGATTCCAGCTCTGAGACACTGGGTGAAACCCTGGGGAGTCAGGGAATACCGTTCCTTTGCTTCCCCAGGTAGGTCATAGGGACAACAGTAAGTAGGGGGATGTTCTCTTCAGTCAGAAATTATTTTTTTATTAAATAAAATGCACAATTTATAAGTTAAGCTATTTGACAAATTTAGTTGCCCCTCGGTAGCCATAAGGAGTTGATTTTGCAGCAGAATCTGAAGGTTGCAGTCCCTTGTCTAAAGAAGCAATGACACATGTAACCTGTACGAGGCTCTTGGCTGCTCTGAACCCTCCCTTGACGTACAATATCGAGACCATCACACTCCTTGGTTACTCATAGTGGCTAAAAATGGCTCCATTGTGGCTAGAGTGGGCACCGCTGTTTCTTTACTGTCTTTGATGGAAAGTCTGAATCTGTGGGTGTGAAGCAAAGGGTACAGCAAGCCAGCTTTCCTTACTCTCTGTGCCAGGTGGGCACTGTGCCCAGCACATCACAACCACGCAGGCCTGGAATCCTCCTCAACCCCTGCCAGGTAGGAATTGTTGTCCCCATTTACCAGATGTCGCTCACCACCCAGAGACTTAGGTTATCATGTTTCTGGACTCCTTACTTCCTGTGTCCTCCCTCTCTACTGAGTTATTGCCTTTACTATGTAGTAGGATTCCCATGTCATTTTCAAGGGTAACCCGCAGCTTCTCAATGTTCTGTTTCACAGCGCTCTATGCCAGCCGGCTCCTGCCAGCTCTTACAAGACCTCCCAGTCTCTGATGTCTATTTCCACGTAGTGTTGATGGCTACTTTAACCATCTGTGGAGTTAGTTCTGTCTACCTATTTCCTCCCCCAAGAATCAGCGTCATTCTGGGGGTTGGAAGCCTCACCATTGTCTTTGTTTCTGTCTGTGTTACGAGGCACCTGCTTCTCTTGGCCTGTGTGGTCACGTGGCAAGCAGGCACAGATGTTCTGTTATAGTAATCAGTTCCATGTTGTTAGGGGACAATTGGTTTCTTACCATTGAAAAAGTGAGTAATCCCAGCTGGTAGATGTGCAAGTTCGTAGTATGTGCCCTACTTGTCTGGACTCCAGGCTGTCAAGCTTTATTCTGGGTGTGACTGATGGTGTTTCTGTGGAGATCAGAGCTGAAGCAAGCGACTGAGTGAGGTGGCCCTCCCTAAGGGGAGGTCTTGGCCACCCTGCTGAAGACCAGAATGGAAAAGACTGAGTAAGGGAACTTCTGCATGACGGCAGGATGGAAACAGCATCCTTTGCCTGTCTTTGGATTTGACCTGTCGCTCCTCCCTACTTACTGAACACACTGGGGCTTGCCAGCCTGCAGTCATGTGAACCCCTTTGTATTGGCTGCTTCTTGCAGGATCCTGACTGGCACAGCAAATACAGAATATTGGTGATGTGGTGACACTGGGACACAGCACTCAGTTCTCTCCTTAAGCATCTGTGACCTTTTTAGGGACTTTTTAGCAGTTTAAAATACCATAGGCACTGTTAAGAACACTGAGTGCATACCACCTACTATTGCTGGGCACTGGGATTTCCTCTAGTCCAAGTCTGGTTGAAAGAAAGAAAAACTTCACGGCAAGTCTGAAAGCACTTTTATAGTGACTGAGATCGACATCCTTCCGGAATTCTGCCTCTGTAATTTTTGTATTAGAAGTATAGGGGTTACCTGTGGCCTGTCTCTCAGAGATTTGGGATTTCCTGACTTGCCATCAAGTTTCTCAGCTCAACGTGAGTCAGCCCAGTGATGGGTAATATCACACTGGAATTGTCTTACTGACTTTTGGGGTAGTGCAGAGAGAGAAACCATTGGAAGAGAGAAGCTGGAGTAGAGATACACACCCAGCCTTTCCATCCCAGAGACGGCTATCTGCAGGCGGCCATGGCAGGCATCTGGAGAGCTTTTGCTCTCCACTGAAGACATTGACTCCTCGACATTAACTTGAGGATTGAAGAGTTGCCCAGGGATAGTCAGGGGTCAAAGAGCCCCATAGAGCACAGAGGTAGAGGAGGTGCGAACAGGGTCAATTATTGGAAGAGCTGAGGCCAAGGTGAACAGAACACAGGGAGTGTTCCAGGTGTGCTCTGTGCTGAGCGAGCACTCATACCTCACTTTATGGTCCTTTTGGCGAAGTCCTGTTATTTTACTCTATGGCTCTGGGCTATCTTCAGCAGTAGAACACAATACACCTAACCTGATTCTTTCATACTCCCTCATAGCCTATTGCCCACGATACAACTACTTGTCTAATCCATAATACACACAAGCCCCAGCCATACCCTATGACCTTGACCATGCCCTGAAGGTCACAAGGGAAGCTCTCTCCCTTAACTCTCTCTTCCCTTCTGTGGAAACTTGCTTATTGCTTTTCTTCTCTCACACCCTGTACCCTCTATCTCTGCTCCTCCCATCTCCCTCTTCTTTTCTCATCTTCTCCCCAAATTTTGCTCTAGGAACTTCAAATTTTATTGACTATGAATCTCCTTTGTTCAACAGAAATTGTATAGAGGCACAGTTGCATTTGTCCATCTGCCTGTTATCACAGCTTTGGGCCTGCTATCCTCTTTGGAGGTTTTAAAATTATATTTTGTTGGATTATAATTTCCAACAATTTTTGAGACAGCCTCATGAATCCCAGGCTAGCCTTGAAAACCCTATATATATCTATGGGTGACCTTGAACTCTTGATCCTCCTGCCTCCACTTTCTCAGTGCTGGTATTCCTGGAATGTACTACTGTATCAAGTCTATAGGGTGCTTCAAGTACCCCAGGCAAGCACTCTTATCAACTGGACTATACTCCCATCCCCAAATTTTGAGTAATTCTTTTTACAAAGGGTCTGTTATAGCAAGTTTCCTTGGTCCTCATCTGTGTAGAACGTCCCCCTCTTCCTTTCCCACATCCCCCTTCTTCACAGGACCAATGGTTGCAAAAACAATAGAAGGCTCACAGCCATTTGCCTTGAAGATGCCACTG
This sequence comes from Ondatra zibethicus, assembly GCA_004026605.1. Lineage (NCBI taxonomy): Eukaryota > Metazoa > Chordata > Mammalia > Rodentia > Cricetidae > Ondatra > Ondatra zibethicus. The sequence goes on from PVIU01005194.1 coordinate 27,894, forward strand.
TACTTTTAGTTAATGGTACTCTGAGTCTTTAACTTGTTTTATTTTCATTCTTGTATAGACATACCAGCCTTCCTGTATTCTCAGACCCTTCTGGAAGTTGATTTGTGTCTCTGACATCAGGCTGTCTCCTTATTTCCAAGGGTCCATTGAAAGTTGGGTGGAAGGTGATTGCTGAATAGGTGCTGCTGAACTAGTTGTCTTTGATGGGCAAGGGGGCAGTATTGGGCAGTGGGAAGGGCTAATATGCCCTACACCATGGCCTCCAATAGACAGTAAGTTTAGAAGTGAAATGCAGGAGCTTTTGCACAATTGCTTGCTCTCAGCTGTGAGACACTTCAGGAAGGCTAAGCCCCAGGTGAGGGAAGGGTTTCCTGCAGCTCAGGTACAGAAGCCCCTGAGGGCAGGTTAGGCTCCTTGGAAACACCTGGGAGACACAACCCAGTGTATCCTGATGCTCCTGTCCTCAGGGTTAGTAATCATCAGTATTGGGCAACTCTTTTACACCAAAGCTCCTGAATCTCTAATTTTTCTCTACTGGAATTTTTGTGTCTAATTTTCGTGTGTGTGTGTGTGTGTGTGTGTGTGTGTGTGTTTTGTTTGTTAACTTTTTGCTGTTGTAATAATTTCTACTTGCTTTTGTCCTTTTGTTCTGATTTTAGGAAAATTTCTCCCTTGATCTTTCTGCTTTTGTTCTTGTCTTTTAAAACAATCTGAATTTGGGCCCATCTGTTGATTTTTTAAAAAACTTTTCTTTAATTCATAGGACTATTTGATATGTGTGCATATGTGAAAGAGAAAGAGAGAGAAAAAAGAGAAAGAACAGCCTGTGCTCTCAAATCCTTGTGAAGATATTAATCTTAATTCAAATTTCAAATGAGTTATTTCTGTGGAGATGCGCATTGCACACACTGGTTTCTGCTAAACGTGTGGTGACTTGAAATGTGTCTGTGTGGAGGACCTTCAGGGTGCGCTCTGGGATAGAAGCTTCTAGCACGGTGAGACCATGTACTCTGAGGACCTGGCAGCTGATTTGGCCTCATTCCTCTCTGAAGCTGAATGTTCAGCTGTTTCTTGCTATCTAGAGGCTCGATAGTGACTGTTCTGTTGCTCAAGATTGGCAACCTTGGCTTTTTTTGGGGGGGGGCGGTGTTAAGGTTTCTCTGTGTAACGTCCCTGACTGTCCTGGAACTCACTCTGTAGACCAGGCTGGCCTTGACCTCACAGAGATCCGCCTGCCTCTGCCTCCCTGAGTGCTGGGATTAAAGGCGTGTGCCACCACCGCCCCGCTCACCTTGTCATCTTCCGTGTGTGTAATTGTATTTTCTAGAAGACGGCTGCTGAGGCCTTCTCCTGTGTGCCCACGGCTGAAATTCCTCTGTCTAGGGTTTCTCCATTAGTTAGATCCCACCTGCCTCCCATCCTTCAACTGTCCTCTTTTGTGTCTGCTCCGTGATGATTTTGGTCCTTGTTTCTTGGTTCTGAGGGTTCTTATATAAATGTATTCTTTCCCATGTATTTGATGACCTCTTTTAGTACCAACTTCTTTTCCTAAAATTGACGTGTACATGCACATACCCACAAGCTAGGATGGACCCAAGATTCCTTTCCTTACTGTGTACTGAACTCTCCTTTTCTTCACAGCTGAGCTCCATGCTCTGAAGCCTTCTTTCCTATGCTCTGACTACCCTCACAGGACATGAGCTTCTCGAATTAGCTGCCTATGGAAGGACTTTGGTCTCTGGGGGTGGGGCTCTTCAGGGCCAGGGCTAACATTATGGTCATGGCCATTAGTGCTGCCAGTTTGTTTTATTTCCAGAAACATCTTTTTATGTAAGTGAATAAGGAAAAAAAAAATACACCCAGGAATCAGAGAGCAATCACCTAGAGCTTTGAAACTAGAGACACTCCATCCACCAAGTCACGTTAAGAAATTTTGTTCTCATTTGCTTCCTTCCCCTGGCCAAGACCCATGCTTGAGTGGCCCCTATTGTGCCCATACCTCCATGTCCAGCCTGGCTGCCTCTTAGAATTATGGCCCTTCCCACCCTGTGTGAGCTCTTGCTGTGTCTCTAGAATTGACTGCTTATCTAGAGAGATACCTAGTGAAGAAATCACTGTTTGCTGTGTGTTTCTGCAGAATGCTTAGGGTTGGTTTCTGGGTAAACACCTGAGCAAGCACAATTCTGGCAGCCTGAGATAATGCCTTTAAAAGTCCCTAGTGATGTGCCTGGCAGAAAACTGCCTGCAGGGACAGTTTCTAAATTGAGTGGTTTCTATTTCTGTGTTGAAACAAAGAAAGAGAATCCAGAACCATGTTTTCATGTTCCTCTGCTTTGCATAAAGAAGCCTTCCATGAATACCTCAAGGAGGGAAGGAGAGCAAGAGGGTAAGGACTGACATGCCTTTGGTTTGAGGCTTTTACAGGCTGGTCATATGTACAGGATACAGTTGCCTGGATAACAGATTGGAAGAAAACCTTGAACTCCCTTTTTTTGTAACCAACCAAAGAATCAGCTTCCCTGTAAATGATAAGGAGAAACATCAGCTTAACCTGTCGGGAACTGCCACTAACCTTTAGGAACTTTCCACTTTAGTTCATCAAATATTTTCTCCGTCTGGTTTCCTGGAACGCCTTGTAAAAGTTTCCCAGTGTGTCCCCTCAGTGGAACACTAAGCAGTTTGTGGTCTGGCACTGTCTGACTGTGAATCACTGAACGCCGAATCTACTCATTAAGAGTTTAACGAGTCTAAGTTTATCCTTCCACCCTGCTGAAGGGTAAAACCCACCTCGCTAAGAGGGCCTTACCATGATCTCGAAGACCTGTGTGTCCTTCCTGCTGGGGGTCCTTCTCTGATTTTAGCTCCCCCTGTCTATTCTCACCTACTGTGCCTCCTCTTAGTGGTCAGCATGCATGGTCATCCCAGATTCTGGGATGTCCTACTTGCCAGTGTGATTTTTTTGGACTCTTTCCCCAGGTCTCTGTTACCCCTGGTTCCTCTAACCTGTGCTGAGGCCTCCCGGGCTTTACTCCCTACCTGCTTCCCTCTGTAGCAAGATTTTGCTTGCTATTATTTCTCTGAAGTGCAGGTGCCTGACAGGGTGGGGCTTGGCTATATTCCCTGCCTATCCATAGAGGTTATCAGGAGGTTAATGATGCTCAACATGGTTGGTCCCTCTTTTTAGGGACACTGAGCCCATGCTTTCATTTATAATTTTGAACCATTTCCAAAAGACTACTCGGAAGTCCCCAGTGATGTCTGAGCTCCACAGTTTTGTCTGATTTACCCAAGGCCATGCTTGCCGTACAGAGACACTTACTAATAGGACTCCCTGCTGAGACATGGAGTCACAGTGGGGAAGCAGCAGCTATCTAAAGGCCAAACACACACATACACACACACACACACACACACACACACACACACACACACACACACACACACACACACACAAAGCCCTGGGCACAGTGGGCTCCTCACCATGTGTGAGCAGTGACTTCATTCAGGTCCCCTGCTACCTTGGCATTAAGGGATGTATTCAGACTCCCTGCAGCCCCCACTTCCTATTCGAAGACATTCAATAATCAAACTCCAGCCTTTGGTTTCTGCTCACACAGAGCTAGGCTCACAGTAACTCAGTGCTGTTGATCTCTGTCAAACTTTTGAATCCCAGGCTCTTTCTGAGTCTCTATCTATAGATGGAAGTCACCAGTGCATCTGAGCAGCCACCTCAGGCTGTGGAATTCTCCTTGAACTTAAATGCCTCTCTCCACCCTCCTGCATTCTTTGTTCCTCCACCTGCCCCCTTGGAAACCAGGCGTGAGCGCCAGCACACACCTCACCACAGCTATTAATAGGCACCGGGCCTGTCATAACTTAGCGCCCTAAGGAGGAGTCCTGCAAGACCATGAAATGCATCAGGCTACGCTATTTAAGAAAGGTGTGCCTAGCTTTGGGCAGAGTGCAGGGAGTAATGCTGGGGTTAAATGGAGCCAGTATTTAATTCCTAATTGGCCACCCAGCCCTTGGGAATCTCCTGTAAGTCACCAAGCTTGGGCTGTCTCACTGGAAATGTGAAGACAACCACAGAACATGCCCCCCTTGTTGGGAGAGATGAAAGAGATGAGTAGAGGCATTGGTAATTTGGTAAGCTACAGGAAAATATGCCCTTGTAACAAACTTGGGATCCCCCAAGACAGCAGCCATGTTGTTCATAGTTCCAATCAAGTACAATTCTCTCACTCCATCTTCTAGGATGGCCCCAGATTGGCATTTAGGCCAAACTTTATTTTTTTAAAAAATTGGTTTTTTATTGAGCTATATATTTCTCTTCACTCCCCTCCTTCTACACTTTCCCATGATCCCCATGCTCCCAATTTACTCAGGAGATCTTGTCTTTTTCTACTTTCTACTTCCCATGTAGAATAGATCTATGTAAGTCTCTCTTAGTGTCCATATTGTTGTCTAAGTTCTCTGGGATTGTGGTTTGTAGGCTGTTTTTTCTTTGCTTTATGTCTAAAAGCCACTTATGAGTGAGTACATATTATATTTGTCTTTCTGGGTCTGGGTTACCTCACTCAATATGATGTTTTCTAGATCCATCCATTTGCCCACACATTTCAAGATGTCATTATTTTTTTCCACTGTGTAGTACTCCATTGTGTGAGTTTTCCTTATCCATTTTTCCCCATTTTCCTTATCCATTTTTTGGTCGAGGGGCATTTCGGTTGCTTCCAGGTCTGGCTATGATAAATAATGCTGCTATGAACATAGCTGAGCACATGTCCTTGTGGTACAATTGAGCATCCTTTGGGTATATGACCAAAAGTGGTATTGCTAGGTCTTGAGATAGTCTGTTTCCTAATTTTCTGAGAAACTACCATACTTATTTCCAAAGCAGCTATACCAGTTTGCACTCCCACCAGCAATGCAGGAGTGTTTCCTTTACCCCACATCATCTCCAGGATGAGCTGTTATCAGTGTTTTTGATCCTAGCCATTCTTACAAGTGTAAGATGGGATCTCAGAGTTGTTTTGATTTGAATTTCTCTGATGGTTAAGGATGTTGAACATTTCCTTAAGTGTCTTTCAGCCATTTTAGATTCCTCTGTTGAGAGTTTTCTGTTTAGGTCTGTAGCCAATTTTTAAATTGGATTATTTATTCTTTTGATGACCAATTTCTTGAGTTCTTTTTATATTTTGGAGATCAACCCTCTGTCTGATGCAGGGTTGGTAAAGATCTTTTCCCATGCGATAGGCTGCCATAAACTTTCTTAAAATGAAAGAATCTGTGGAAGTAATGAAATAATGGAAGCCAAGTTGTTCTTGTTTATGGGCTCTTTATCAGCTGAGGAAACCGAGGCTCACTGTGGCCAAGGGTCTGACTAGTGTCCCAGGCCTTGCTGAGTTATGAGATACTCTGCTTCCTCCTGGAGAGTAATCAAAAGTGACTTTAGCAGGAAGGTGTGCATGTTATCTACTTGGATAATCTATGGCGGTTTTCTTTGAAAGAATAAAGATGGGGTCTGAATGAAGATGTGGGCCTGTGCTCAGGAAGCCTTTGTAGGAATCAATACTACTGAGGAAGCTTGTCTTTCTGTGGGTGGGATGCCCACCAGTGCTCATGACCCAGTAGCCCACAGTCTCTAGTAGTCCAGCCTAAGGACCCCTGTCTTCGGGAACCCTGGCATGTTGATTGTTGTAGCCTTTTGCTCTGTGAACAGAACTTCTCTGAAGAAGTCATATTGATGTTTGAGATGATTGCTGAGATTTCGTGACTGCGGGGAGAGGAACTGCACACATGAAGACCCAGAAATACCTGTGTTAGTTTATCTTTCGTCCATTTTAAGAGGCATAGCTACCAACCTCTGTGTTGTAACTGGATGGTCTCATGACCATTCACTTATCAGATCTAGCTTTCCCTAGGCTATGAGTTCTGAGTGTTAGCATCTGGAACCTCTGGGGGTGATTCCCCTGCTCTGCAATATCCTGCCAGTTTGATGTCCTGCCTTTGTATTTGGCAAATGTAGTCATCAATGGCTTCCCTTTGCTCAGCGACTGTAAAAGCTCAAGTAACAACTTCTACAGGAAACATGCCACTTGGGTAACCTGAACCCTCGTTCCAGGAGCCACAGTTTTTCGTGCTAAGCTCAAATGAGCTCTTATTCCCTTTTAGTAAAAGCTGAGTTCGAAGTGGTAGGTTGCTGGCTGAAGCACAGTGGTCCCCCAGCCTCGCCACCATCAACTTATTGGAAGGACCAAGGAAAGACAAGTTGTCAGACATTTGTAGAAGGCAGCTCATGGGTCACATGGGTATTTTCTCAATGAATGGCTTGGAGAATCTGGGCAGGCACCCTCCAGGAGTCATGCGATTCCTCTACCTAGGGAGACAGTGAGCTGCTCCTGGCCACACTGAGCTGGCTTGCAGCAAGAGTGGGTTGAGTTGTGTGGGAGAAGGGCTGGTGATGCTGATGTTCCGTGTATTCTGGAAGGAAGTACTCTGCCTCTTAACTGAGCAGCTGTGAGCATCCTTGGTCCCTCAAGCTGCCCTTCTTGCTCATCTCTCCTTGTTCTTGCCCAACTTTCAAATGGAAGTCTGCTTCAGGGCGCTTGTCTGACCCTTCCCAACCGGAATGCAGGACAGCCTCTTCTTTCCCATTGCTCCACCACCCTCACTGCTCTGTGAGAAGACAGATGACCCTAGTCCCTGGGCCTGGGGCTTCTACTATGCCTCAACACTAGGCTCGTACGACGGGGATCCAATGGGGCCAATCTGGATGAGGGAGACACTGGGAGGAGTAGCATTATGACAAAGGCACAGGCTGTTGTTCAGTCTGTGTCACTGCTCAGCTGTGACATTCTGTGATAACTGTATTTCTTCTTAGTTCATTTCTTAGCAATGTAGGGTTGTAGCTTTAAACCTCCTCCGGGGACCTGGTCGCCTTAGTCTTCAATATAAGCATGTGACCTGGTTTCTCAAAACCTACTGGCTCCAGGGGAAATACAGCCTTCTTGATAGGTGCTCTATTCGAAGACCATGGCTAGACACATGGGCAGCTTCCTCACAGGACAGACTCAGGCAAGCCCCAGCTCTACTTTATTAGTGGATGCCTGCAAGGCTTTGAATATTGGGCGGGCTCCAGCTCCCTTAACCAAGTGCCATCCACAGGCTGTGTTATCCAATGGTATTGGGTTTTCTCACACCACTGCCATCGACTGGCTGAATTACTCAGTGGTAATGGGTTTTCTCACATCTCTGGAAGCTAGAAGTGTGTGACAAGGGCTGGCCAGAAGAGTGGCTTCCTCCCTAGGCCATTTTTCTTAACCTGATCATATCTTATAATCGTGCCTTCGCACAGATGCCCTTTTCTGTCTGTCTCTCCTCGCCTGTTCTGTGGGGTGTGTGTGTGTGTGTGTGTGTGTGTGTGTGTGTGTGTGTGTGTGTGTATCTCATTTGGTAAGGCTACAAGATCATATGAAGACCTGTTCTGCAGAGATCTTCAAAATTTATGTTTCAAAATTATCGTAGTTCCTTTGGGGGATGCTGAATGTGGAACCCTGGGGTCTCACACGTGCCACACCTGTGCTTCCTCCTGAGTAACATCCCAGTCCTAATCAGGTCTTAATAGGCCTGATCTAATACAATCACATCAGGAGGTCCCGGGGACTGGGATACTCCACATGAACTGGAACTTGAAAGATCCCACACTGCCTTGTGTCTTGAAAGCTTGTGAAAGCTGTGTTATGAAAGCTGCAGAGGCTTTAGGATGTGGGCCTGGCTGGCGAACTAAATCACTGGGCCAGGTCTTTGAAGGTCAAAGACAGCACTGTTTCCTGGATTGTTTTCTCTGCTTTCCTCTGAAACCTTGAACCCAAATAAACCACGTCCACCATGTTGCCTCTGTCAGGGAACTTGGCCACAGTGGAAAGTTACACAGAGGGAGAAAGTTCAGCCTATGAGAGGGTCTGTGAGGCCCCCAAACCTCTAGATGTTAATCCTCAGTGAGGCTCCTCCGGTCACTCATGTCCTCCCATTCCTGTCCTACTTTCTAGGTGACAGGTGTTTTATTACTTCCTAAAGTCACTGTCCTTAATGGATACAAGGCTCCCCTCTCCCTCACTGCCCTGGGCCTTTTCTGCTTAGTGAGCTATTTGTCTGCCAGGACAATATCTCAAGTAATGAGAGCCCCTTTCTCTACATCCGACTGAGTGGGTACTCCAACCCCAGGGACCAGCGAGTGCTACATCAGCCTCTCTGTCCTCGAGAGCCCGTGTGTGCCTCTTCTCAGTTCCAGTGTCTGCACACCTGCTACAGATGTGACATGGGACACGGAAGAGTTCATCTGTTCACAGTGTTATTTTGAGAGTGTTTTTCGAAGGCTGTTTTGAAAGGCATGCTAAAGCCAGCAAAGGCGTTTGAGTGTTCTGTGTGATACGCCTGCTCCATGGCTGGCGAGAGGGCCAGGGCCTCCCACCTACGTGGCTGCCTATGATTTCTCTGCTTCAGACACACCAAGATCCCATGGAATCCACCCTTCTCATTTCCCAGAATTTTGCTTTAAATTCCTGATGACTGCCAGGAAATGCTATGGAAATAAAAACAAATGTGTTGGAGAAGGCAGTGTCAGTTTCGTCCTGAGGGCTGGGCGGAGGTGAGAGGACTTTGTTATTTCCCAGGCAGTATACATCCCTGGCTCCTTCCTGAGCTCACTGGTCTGAGGAGAGGAAATTCCTCCATGTCTGACACCAGAAGCCAGGTTTCTGGGGGTGAAAGAGAGGCATCACAGGCCGCCTAGGAAGGGGAGCAGGGAAGTAGGGCCCCAGGGAGCTGGCGACAGGGACTCCCTGGAAATGAGTCTCCCAGGACCTCACACTGAGATCCTTGTAATCAGCACAGGCTGTGCTTTGTAGGATGCCTGCTGCTGACCTCTCCTCAGAGCCAATGGCACTGTCAGACACATGGCAGTGTTTGGAGAACTGAGCTCCACTTCCAGGAACGTAAATCCAGTAGCGTTTACTAAGCAGGTCTCACTGAAGGACCTCAGGCTTGGGGATTTGGGCTTGGGATAAATGTTCTTCTTCCTAATCCAGATGGGACGTTATTGTTGGGGGTACATGTGTGGACACCCAGTGCTCACAAAATCCCACTAAGGAGCCATAAACCCATGTTGTTGGGCAAGGAACAATACCTGTGTTGTCAGGCATCCAGTGTGAGTCTCGGGGGTACTGGGGGCTGTGAAGTCAGACTGGAGGGTTCTGGGAAGGGAATAGCCTGCTGGAGTCTGTTTTGTAAGAATAAGGCATGACAGAAATTACCTGCGTGTGTGTTTGCTATGCCCTTGGCTGTGGGAATAATAGAACCTGATGACCAGGAAACGCAAGCCTCTGCATACTCCAAAGAGGCTGGCCAGAGGGTGGTCCTGGTATGAAGCCTCCCTAAAAACATCCCTGTATTCACACTGTAGCTCAAGCACTCCAAGGGCAAAAGGTGGTGACCAGAGGTTTTCCTTAGAAACTCTTGCTTCCACTCTCTACCAGCCTCTGGTCTGGGCAGACGGGCACAGCCTTGGTCATGCCATCTCCTTCCTTCATCCCTGCTTCCTTCATCATCCATCACAAGGGCACGATTTGCATCAGAAGGAAATTAAATGATAGCTCAGAATGCAAATTCGGCGCATCTTTCTTACCTCAACTTTTCTCCCGATAGAAGGAGAGAATGATATCATTCCAAAGCCCCTTTTACCCCCATCCTTTGCCCTTGGGGTGCTTGTGGCACATTATGAACACAGGGATGTTTTCAGGGATGCCTCAGATCCAGGCCCCTGTTTTGCCAGCCTCTTTGGAGCATATGAGGGAGCTTGGGTTCCCCGATACCATAGGTTCTATGATTCTCAGAGTCAAGGGCATTCCAAATAATGCACCCAGGTTATTTCTTATATAATTTCTCTGTCACCATGTACAGAGACAAAAAAAGCAGCAGGCCAAAATGGGATCAGAAGGATTTCTGCTGTACTCTGCCACTGACATGGGGCAACTGCTTACACACCGGTGAGTGAAAATCCGTCTCCAAATGTGCCAGGCAGTGCAAGAAGGAGGCCTCAGAGCAGGCCCTAGGCTGGTACACTATGCCCATCCAGTCTGTGAAGTGCTATATGCCCAGAGGGCCATGACCCTCAGCTCCAGTTACTGGGTAGACATCTTCTGAGACCCATGGACTCCTACCAGCATCTGCCTGAAGTCACATCCTTGTCCACTTCTTTCAGAACACGAGTTGTTTCCACTTGGATACAAAGGTGAACCTTTTACTTCCTCCTTTTTCTTTGCGTGTGAACACTGTTGTCATCGTCCCATCCCAGCCTGTGTCCCAGTCCTAGCATCAAGCATCAGATACTGGCTGTGCCTGTGTTAGTTACTTTATGCCATGACCAAGGTAACTTTTAGAAGGAAGAGTTGCTTTGGGCTTATGGTTACAAGGGGATGAGACTCCTTCATGGTGGGAAAGTGTGGCAGCAAGTGGCAGGAATGGCATCTGGAACAGAAAGCAAAGGGTTCCTACCTCAAGCACATGTAGGAAGCATAGAGAGAAAACTGTAAGTGGCCCAGACTCAAAGCGCCACCTTGTTCCATCCTTCCTCCCCAAAGTCTACACCACCTGAACCTTCTCAAACAGGACCAACAACTGGGGAACAAGAGCTCAAATGTCCCAAACTGTGGGGAACATTTCTCATTTAAACCTCAACAGTGACCCCTCCCTGTGTCTATGTGACCTATTCCTCATCCTGTTGGCTGACAGACTGATTTGGGAAGATTTTCTTCTCTGGGGGAAAGCTAAATTTAAAAAGAAATCAGTATTCCCTATAGTCTGTGAGTCCCATTGAATACCCAAACATGCCTGGCTTGATTTGGTTTGTGTTGCTTATGCTGATACTCTATCCCATAGAGAAACACACAGTGGTGTTCCCCTCTCACTTGTACCTTAGACCGAAGGGCATACTCAATATGCACTGGGTGGCATGTGCACATCCCCTCGAAGTGAAAGCATTGAAGTTGGCGACTGAGGCCAGAGGATTGCTCTCAAGTGTGTGGACTCAGAGTGGTGAGAGGAGGAATTCCTTCTGTACCTCCCATCAGCTCACCCTTACCCTCTACAGTTGTCTTCGACAGAACCTGGACCACTGGCTGATGTGAGGTTTCTCTGTATGCTATGAATATGTTTTATTGCCATTGGTTAATAAAGAAACTGCTTTGGCCTAGGGCAGGGCAGAATATAGTAAGGTAGGAAATCCAAGCAGAGATAGAGGAGGAGAGTAGGTGGAGTCAAGGAGATACCATGTCGCTCCTGAAAGAGGACACCAGACCCTTACCGGTAGGTAGATTAATAGAAATGGGTTGATTTAAGTAAGAGTTAGTTGATAAGAAGCCTGAGCTAATAGGCCAAGCAGTGTTGTAATTAATATAGATTCTGTGTGATTATTTGGGTCTGGGTGGCTGGGAAATGAACGAGCAGACTCTGTTTACAAATGGCGCCAACTTGGGCCCACTATATTCACATAAAACCTGAGAGAGCTTGGGAAGGATTTCAAGACACAAAAGAACAAAGTTAAGCACAGCTTCTGAGTACCAGAGTTTTCTCAGATGGGCTCTGTTTGCTAGAGGCAAGCAGAGGAGTGATTCCTTTAGAAGAAGGCTTCCTGACTCAGCATTAGCAGCAAAGACTGTGTAGCTCCTTTAAGAGGCAGCTTCCTGGTTCATGTTGATGCAGTTACAGAACAATTACATGGGGTCTGTGAGCAGCATTTGCAAATTGTTTAATGGCGACATAGACCTGCTGCTCCAGGGGGAGCTGGGATGGGGAGCATGGCTTGCAGAGGTGGTGAACATGCCTCCGCCAAGTTGGATTGGGTGGAGCAAACAGGCAGGGCTGCAGGCAGAGTTGGTCCTAGCCGTGCCTGCTTAGCATTTTTAAAAAATTAGTTCTCCTGGTTAGATAAATTAGATATGAAACTTTAGACTCACAAAGAAATATTGTAACTGCAATTTTTGCTTGATAGCTGTTTTGTTATATGTAATTTTACTATGTTAAAGGTAAAATAAAACCTTCATTTTTATTTAGACAGAAAAGGGGAGATGATGTGGGATTCTCCTCTGTATACTGTGAATATCTTTTATTACCATTGGCTAATAAAGAAACTTCTTTGGCCTATAGCAGGGCAGAATTATAGCAAGGCAGGGAATCCAAGCAGAGATAGAAGAGGAGAGTAAGTGGAGTGAAGTAGACCCCATGTAGCTGCCAAACAAGAAGGACACGGGACCATTGCCAGTAGGCCACAGCCTTGTGGTGATACACAGATTAATAGAAATGGGTTGATTTAAGTAAGAGTTAGTTAATAAGAAGCCTGAGTTAATAGGCCAAGCAGTGTTATAATTAATATAGATTCTGTGTGATTATTTAGGTATGGGTGGCCAAAAAACAAACAAGCAGCACACTCCATTTACAACTGGCTCAGCCCTGGAACTTTCACAAGTATGTTTAGGAGTCTTGGCCTTTGCTTAGAAAATAATTCTTCCTGGTCTGAAGACATCTCTCAGAGGATCAACTCTTGGTTTGGAGTCAGCATGGAGACAGAGCATTTCTCACTGTGTGGCTCATGGTTTCCTTTCATGAATAGGCCACTAATTTTAGGTGTGGGAAAAATGGCCTTAGAGCCACAAAAGGAGAGCTGGGAATCCATAGACACAATAACCAGACAAAGCCCACTGGGACTCCACCAGAACAAAGCTGCCTATCTCACCTGCATGGAGAAGGATGATGTCAGGGTCAGGACAAGGGACTCTAAATTAGATTCCAGCATCTTATCTTCTCTTACAAATGCAATTCTAGCACAGCATTGTTCCTGGACAGAGGGCCCTGACTGACTGGGTCTTATTATTGGACCTCTCTGTGAATGTCTTAAGCTAGCTAGGAGTCTTACACAAGAGGATTATAGAAAGGAAGCTTTTGTCAGGTAATAGGGGCTTATCCATAAACTGTCAGCCTTCACCTTTCCCCTCTCTGTACCTTACTGAGCCAATGATATGTGGGGAGAGGCAGGGCCTCTGTAGAAATAAAGGCCCATTCATGGATGCCAACTCCAGACACCCTACTGCACAAAGATGCTGGTCTGCAGAATCATGAGGCGACACACACGTCCCCTCTGCTCTTGGGCTTCCCAAGGGAATCTGCAGTGCCTAGCTGCAGTGGGAGCCCTAGTGATTTTATAGGCACGGGAACAACCTATGTGGGAAGCTTGGACAACCTTTGATCCAAAATAAGTCTCTGTCAGACAGCTACCAAATGGTTGTTTGACCAGTTACTCTTAGACTCAGCAGAAGTGTGTAGTGATGTGTGTTTGGGCACCCATCAGTGAGGCAAGGCACCAATGAGCTAAGTCATCTCTGTGTCTCTTTTATGGACCATCCTCTATGTAGTGTTGCTTGACTGGGCCCATTCTCTTATGTGTTCTAAGACACCTGACTTGCCATGAGTTTGTGGGACCCACAGGGATGCTCATGGCCTGTTTTCTTCCACCCTAACCTCTTCTATTGATGTCTGTGATAAGGTCAGCCTCTGACAGCACCAGGGTCTCCACCCTATAGGCACTTGTCATATGTAGGGCACAACATGAATGTACAGTTTTACTTTGTAATCATATTGTCCTACCCAGTGACACAGGATTTCATCTGAGTTTGTTGGTTTTCTTCAGCATAGGAACCATCTCTGACACAGTGGAGAACTGAATCCATTCTTTTGTCCACATTGGAGATTCCCAGCCTCACAGCTGTCCTGCTTTCAACTGGCCAATTCCTTCTGCTAGATGCAGACTTTTAGGTGTAGGCTCTGATCCACTGAAGAGAACTAGAATTCACCATCTGCTTGTAATATAATGATAATGCCCATTCCACCCTTAGTAATTAAGATTGCTTTAATCCTTATGATCAATACATTGTTATTACCGTATTATTTTTTGTGAACTAAAGTGCCCAGGGGTTTACATAACCTCTCAACTAGGTCACACCCTGAGTAAGAAGCCAGGGCTGTGGTCCACAAGTCCTCTTAGCTTCAACATGTTGACCATTCCATCAAAATGCCCTTCTATAGCATTGGGATGCATTTACAGACAATGGAGCAACACATAGTTCTTCAATTAAAACTTGAAAAGGGGAAATTTGGAGAGAAAACAGTAGACAGTGAAAATGAATTCTAAAGTACAGGGAAGACTCAACTTTCCTGGGTCTGCAGGGAAACTTAGCTCATAAGGAAGCTTCAGGCTTGAGAAATCTAAACTTCCCTTGAGATAAATGAAATACCTCTGCCATGAGTTTCAGATAAAACAACGCATCCTCTTCCAAAAGGCAATGCTGAGCTCATGTGCCTGGCTGAAATGGTTGACAGCTATCATAGTCCAAGTGGGTCAGGCTCCAACTGCAAGGTTGTTTCTGTATTCATGTGCACATTGTCAATCACTGTCCTCTTGAGTCCTATGACATGTTCTACATTGGTGACTTTGCTTCATCACCACTGGTATTGTGGGAGCATCCTTTTCTTGTTCTTCTGTCATGCCACTCACTGGGACTGCTTGTACCCGTCATGGGGAAATGAATACTGTTGGCTGGATTTGCTATGCACTGCTAAGGTTTGCATCCTTTGGGGGATGGTTTGTCCTGATCATTTTCCCAGATTTTAGCTTCTCAAGAGTTCCATGCGTGGGAAACAAGGGATTTTTGTCTACGAATCTGAGCCTTTTGCTGCTCTCTAAGGAAGTCATCTTTCTCTGACTCCTTCATCAACATTTCCATTGCCTCATACTTAATGAACATGCTTCATTCATCTGCCGCAATTGTTATTTTTCCCCCACCAAAAAATGCCAGGTTTTAATTGAGAACAGTTATCCTGCCACTAATTAGAACCTTCCAGCTCACTATTCTTAGAATGTGTTTTCATAGTTTTAGCACCGTATCGATGATCTGAGGCTCCAAATGTGAATTTTCTTGTTACTACTGAAATACTTGGAAACCGTGCCAGAGAGAGGACTCTGAGAAATCAGGCTCTGTGCTTTGACTCTGAATGCTGGTCCCGTGGAAACATTAGCCCCTCCTTTGCCAAGATGAGCCTCCAGGATGAAGGCTGGATGGAAACTGGAGCATCTTAGTGTATCAACCTTTCTGAAGTGTCTCCTTTCCAAGTGCTCTTTGCTCTTCTCCCATTCTCTATGAGCTGGGAAACATCCCCATTTTCCCACCAGACTTAAATAATGTATTGTCTCCTAAGAGCTGAAAGAGTAAGGGCTGTTTGAACTGCCTGTTGATTCCATAGCATGGCAGAAGATAAGTCCTTTTCTCTAGAATTGACACCTGTTCCCCGGGGCTTCCTGACACTAGGAATGTTCATGTGTAGTGGGAGCGGGAAAGGGGTGTGCGGCTCACAATGATTCACTGTGCCTGGTTATGTGAGGCTTGTCCTAGAAGTAATGACATTTCCCCAGTCAGACAGATGAGGGCTCTGGGGATGGTTCAGTCATCTAGGAGAGGGAGATCTGATGAAAGAGAAAATATTAAGCTTGGTCAAATGTCTCCTGGGGGTCAAATACCCATCCCTTCTGTCATAGTGAGGAGTGCTCACCATCAGAGGTCAGTGTCAGATTCACCACCTGTTCCCCCAAGTTGGCTGTCTCAGGCCAACTTGGCAGTAACTTCTACCCAGGAGTATGATTTAAAATATAGATTGAGAAATGATGCTGCAATTTTCTAGTTATAGTACTGTTTGGCTCTGCTCCATGAAGTAGATGCTTCTGTCTTTCAATCTTTGACATCACTGATCTGTGGACAATGATTCTCACCAGGTCTAGAATTCCACAGTCTTGTTCAGAGTTCCCATTGTAGAGCCCTGTGGGAAGATCAAGGACTCACCTTCATTCTGCTGGGGACTGGCCACCACTTGCTCCCCTCTCTTGCTTGAGCTGGTCTGCTCCCCTTTGGTGCAAGGTCTTTATGCAGACCTCCAGTTTGCAGAATTGGTTTGAATGAAAATGGCCCCCAGCAGAAGTGGCACTATTAGGAGGTGTGGAGGTTGGAGGAAGTAGTCACTGTGGGGGCAGGCTCTGAGGTCTGTTTTGCTCAAGCATCCCTTAGTGTGACAGCCAGTTGACTTCTTGTTGCCAGCAAGATCTAGTACTACCAGCTCTAGCGTCACTGCCAGGCTCCCATTGAGGATGATAACTCTGAAACTATAAACAAGTCACCCCAATTAAATGTTTTCTTTATAAGACTTGCTATGGTCACGGTGTCTCTTCACAGCAATAGAAACCTTAACCAAGACACACTCAAAACTCCCTTCAGTATCATTCAATCCTACATGTGCATTAGCATGTTTGCATGCTGTGCTTATGAAGGACAGTGCTGCAAGTGGTGAAGATGTGAGACTTGTTTCTCAACATTAACGAAGAAGGAGTTCAGATGCCATAAGAAAAACATGGAGGAGCAGAGAGGGACGGTGTGAGACAGATGCCAAGAATGCACAAAGAATGCATTATTCCACATATGACATGGCCAGAGTCAAGGCAGAGTCTCTGAAAGTGCCAGGGGTTGAGTGGGAGGAGACAGGAAGTTACTAACTAGCATTGAGATGAGTGGGTCCCCAAACCTTCCACAGTCAATAAATGACACCGAAAATTTAAAAATATGGATCTTATGCGGCACGTTTTTCTCATAACAAAATTTAAAATTGTATTAATCACCACTAATAAAAAGCAAATGTAAAATAAAGCTCAATCAAAATCAATATAAAAATCAAAACGTTCCTATGACAAAATTGTGCTGGATCGTTTACTGATTTAAAGATAGTAGACTAAGCTGAGTAGGAACTTTGTGCTTCCTTGATCCCTCTATCATGTCTGTGATGTTTCTATCCTTCAGGTGTGTTTGGAACACTGGTGTGATGACTCAGTACTCAGTCCGTATAGTGTCTCTCCTTGAGGGCACCAGATGAAGGCAGAGTCACTGTGTGGCATTGCTGCCCACCCAGAGCCAGCTGACTCAAAGAAGAGGGCCCAAGGTGTCTGGGCAGGCTTATGATGCAGCTGCTTGGGCTTCACTTTAATCCGCCATCATGTAATTGCAGAGGTGAGTGGGTGAGTGTAAGGAGGTGGTACTCATGGACCGAGGAGGGCCAGCTGAGTAGTGGAGAGCCATCGATGGCCTCTAAGGGGGATCTACCTCCATGCAGATGAATGATAAACTGGGCTAGCTAGAGTCTCAGTCTCTCTCTCTCTCTCCCCATATTTGCCCTGGAAAATTAGTGAAGTTTCCCTAGGATCAAAAATAGAAATAGAATTAAGGAAGTCATTCAGTGTCTTGAGCAGTGGGTAACTTGTTTGATGCATTACAGACTCCTGCGCCAAGAGGGAAACATCAGCCTCAGGGCCCTACATGATGCTCACAGGCCTTTCTCCACGGGATTAATTTGGACACCTTCTCTTCCCAACCATCAACAATTCTCCCAACTCTATGTTCTTGAGGTTCTCTGGGTCCCATATTCATAGCCTCTGGGTCTACAGGAAGCCTGTCTAGGAACTTCAAGTGGATGTACAGACGTCAAGCAAGTCCTCCTGAGGCAGAAGACAGACAGAAGGAAGCCTGGTGGGTAAAGGTGGAGTCTCAGGTCTGGGCCTGCAGGGTAAGGGTGGAACCTCAGGTGTGAGCCTGCAGGGTAAGGGTGGGACCTCAGGTGTGAGCCTGTAAGACTGAAGAGTTCAACAGAAGAGAGGAGATACTCAGGATCAAAGAATTCAGCCGAGGAGGGAAGGAAGGTATGAGTAAATCTAAAAAGAGGTCTTCATTTTCTTCTTGAGTTTCCTAAAAAGAGAAAAAGGGACCTTAAACTGTGATACAAACTCAGGACTTTGACTCTAGAATTCAGAATTAGTGTTGTGTTCTAATACAAAATCCCACCCTTCTAAAACAGACCCCCCATAGCTGGGTGGATATGCTGGACAGATGGACAAAGAGAGTGTCACTGTTCTAATACAGAACTTTCCCATAACTTGCTGGATATGTTGAACAAATGGAAAATGAGTATCTGGGAAAACCTCTTTAACTCAGCAGATTTGGTGTCTTAGTTAGGGATTTTATTGCTGTGAAGAGACACCATGACCACAGCAACTCTTATAAAGAAAATATCTAACTGGGCTTACAGTTTCAGAGGCTCAGTCCATTATCAAGATGGGGAGCATGGTGGCATGCAGGCAGACATGGTATTGGAGAGATAGCTAAAAGTCCTACATCTTGCAGGCAATAGGAAGTCAACTAACTCACTGGATGGGATCCTGAGCATAGGAAGCCTCAAAGCCCACTCCCATTGTGACACACTTCCTCCAACAATGTCATACCCACTCCAACAAAGCCACATCTTCTCATAATGCCACTCCATATGAGATTATAGGGGCTAACCACATTCAAACTATCACATTCCGCTCTCTGGCCACCATAAATTTGTAACTATATTACAATGGAAAATTCATTTAATCTAACTTCAAAAGTCCCCATAGTCTGTCATAGTCTCAATAATGTCTTAAAGTCCAAAGTTCAAAGTCTCTTCTGAGATTCATGCAATCTCTTTACTGTAATCACCTGTAAAAATCAAAATAAAAAAGCAGATCAGAAATTTCCAACATATAATGGTATGGGATATACATTACCATTCCAAAATGCAGGGAAGGGAGCATAGCAAGGAAATACTGGACTAAAGCAAGAATGAGAACCAATGGGCAAAGTCCAAACTCTACATCTCTATGCCTGATGTCAAAACATTCTTCATATTTCAATTCCATTCAACTTTATTGAATGCAACACATTTCTTTCTCTTGGGCTGTTTCTGCTCCCTGTTAACAGCTCTCCTTGACAGATATTACATGACTCTGGCATCTCTAACATCTTGAGTTCTCCAAAGCAATTCAGGCTTCAACTCCACACAATGGTCCCTTTATGAGATCCCCATTCAGACACCCATGACACATGCCTGGCCCCAGTGACTTTATTCCATAACTGTTTTCTTCTATCCTTAACTCTGAAGCCAGGAACATGTGGCCAAAACTGCCAAGTTCTGCTGCTTGCTAGGGCTGGAACATCATTCAGTTACATCTTCACCAGCTTTCTGTCTTTTACTACCTAAGTTTGACTGTCTTGAAACTTGCTCTGTAAATCAGGCTGACCTTAAACTCAGAGATGCTGGGATTAAAGGCGTGCCCCACCACATTCAACTCTAAGGGTTTCTTTAGTTCCTTTTTATAAGTTGGAAATTTAGCTGGGTGGGATCTTGCCCTGAGGTCACCACTCCCTATATTCCATTTCTTAATCCATTTATCTCCTTGGACACAGGATTTAGCTCTATTCTACTTCCTGGTACTCTTTTTCTCCTCAAAATTAACACTTTGTAATTACTCTTCTAAGCTTGTTCCTTTTCAGTATAAATCTTTATAAGCATAAACATAAAACTAGTAACCATGTGGCAAAGTCTATACTAGGCTGTTCTGAGACTTCTTCTGCCAATGGAATTACTCTTTACTTTAGCCTCAGGCAGACTCTTTAGATAAGGACAAAATGCAGCCACATTCTTCACTAAAATATCATAAGAAAGATCTCCAGGCAACATATTAAAATTCTTCTCTTTTGAAACCTCTTGAGTGAGCCCCCATAGTTCAAATAACTGTTAGCACCTCTGTCTTTCATGTTCCTACTAGTATAACCCATTAAGCAGTGCTTAAAGCATTTCACTGCTTTTCTAACCCAAAGTATCAAACAAACGCATGAAAATTTCTGTCCTGCCTGGTCCTGCAGCTGTTTAGTCCTAAAGAAATACACAGAGGCTTATATTAACTATAAACTGTTTGAACTATTAGCTCAGGATTATTATTAAGTAGCTCTTACAACTTAAATTAACCCATAATTCTTATCAATGTTTAGCCATGTGGCTTGATATCTTTCCTCAGTGGAGTATTTTCATCTTGTTTCCTCTGCATCTGGGTGGCAACTGCAAACTGAGCCTTTCCTCTTCCCAGAATTCCCCTAGTCTGGTTACCCTGCCTATACTTCCTGCCTGGATACTAGCCAATCAGAGTTTTATTAAACTAAAACAAGTGACAAATCTTTTCAGGTTGCAAGAGCATTATCCCATAGGACAGCAGGGTTAGGCCTATCACAACAATTCCCTAGTCCCTGTATCAACTTCTATCTTAGTTAGTGATTCTATTGCTCTGAAGAAACCTCATAACCATGGCAACTCTCATAAAGGAAAAAAAAAAACATTTAATTGGGGTGGCTTACATTTGCAGAGGTTTAGTCCATTATCAGCATGGTGCAACATGGTGGTATGTTGGCGAACAAGGTGCTGGAGAAGGAGCTGAGAGCCCTATATTTTGACCCGTAAGGCAACAGGAAGTGATCTGTGACACTGGATGTAGCTTGAACATAGGAGACCTCAAAGTCCATCCTGCAGAAATTCACTTTCTCCAACAAGGCCAATAAAGCCACACCTCCCAATAGTGTCATTCCCTATGAGAGATTATGGTGTTAATTACATTCAAACTACCACATAGGGCCTCTTGCTGAGAGTTGAATTCCGATGCTAATTGCAGACTACAGGAACAGATGGACACAGGAATAAAGCTTTCTAATCTGAACTTATAGAGTATGTACAGGTGGCTGAGGTGAGGGTGAAGGAGACCAAGGTCAAAGGAAATGCTGAACTTGTTCATGGATGGAGCACAGAGGAGCCAAGAAACAAAGCAGGATTGAGGATGTCTAATCTCCTTCCTCTCCCTTCCTTCCTTTCTTCCTTTCTTCCTTCCTTCCTTCCTTCTTTCCTTCCTTCCTTCCTTCCAATTCCTTTCCTTACTTTTCCTTTATCTTTCCAAATTTGCAGGACTGGCTTTGTGTTGAGGGGGCATTCTTTCTTCAGTATGTGCTGCCTTTAGGAGCAGTGGGAAATGCCAATCTGGGATGAAATAAGATACATAAAGCATTCATTTCCAAGAGGAAATGATCACTCCTGATTGTAAGAATCTAAGGAAGCCATACATACAAAGTGACACTAACTGACCATGAAGAATGTCTTGGAAAGGCACAGCAAAAGGTTTCTAGGTAGGATAGGGCTTCACTTCTGATACAGATACTTCCTAGCTTACTAAAGAGCCACACTCCTAAACACTCATCAGAAGTTAGATATACCCTAATTTGACAAAATATTAATATTCTGAACTTTGTAACCATCACAGCATTGCAGCAACATGCACCATGGAGCACCAACAGTTTTTCCTTCTTATTGCAGGATGCCCAGGGTACTGAGGCTAACCTTAACCTATGGCTTGAATTTATGGCAATCCTGCATCACATTCAGCTAATCTGGGAAAAGATCAGAAGATAGGTCAGAATTTGAAGTTTGACTGGCTTTCACTGTAGTAGTGTCATGTCTGAACAGTCATAAAATAAAACAACCAACCAATAAAACAAACAAAAACTCACAAAAGTCCAAATTGTTTATGTTGGGGAAAATCTGTATTTAGTAGCATTTGCTGATTTCCCCTCATGTGTCCCTTCTCATCAGTGAAATGTGCATGCGGAGACAAAGACATGGGCACAGAGAAATGCCAGCAGTGGATGACACACAGTGTGCAGCACAGAGAGCTGCTCTGGACCAGAGTGTGGGGGATCCTGAAGTGCAAACTTCATTCCCTTCTCCATTAGATACTCCTCAACTCAGCAGCAACTTTTGGAAAGTTCCAGAGAAACCCAAAGTGGGGCATGTGGAAAAAAAGAGTCAAATTGTAAATACATAAACAGTGAGTGTGTTTGTGTGTATGTTTGTGTGTGTGTGCATACAAGGGAGTGAGACAGATATTACAAAGAAAATGAGACCATATTAGGAAAAACTTCATGCCAATAAATTTGAAATCTTAGGTGTTGAAATAGAGAAATTACCTTACTTTCTTTCCTCCCTCCCTCCCTTCTCTCCTTCCTTTCTTCCCTTCTCCCTTCTTTCCCTTCAGATGATGATAATGATGGTGATGATGATGATGATATAGTCTTTCTCTGTAGCCTATGTTGACCTTGAACACATGGTAATTCTCCTGCCTCAAATCTTTTTGTCACATATGGCTAGGAGATTCTTTTAGGATGCCTTAAAGAAGGACAAAAAGCCACTGAGTGCTGCCATTTTATGTCACGTGCAGGAGCTGGGGGGTATAGTCAATGAAGAGTTACTGAAGAGGACTTGTGGGTTCTAAGGACTGAATGGGTGTGTACCAAGGCCTGGAAAAGCTGGTATAGGCCTCAGGTATAGGACCACAGGAGGTGTAATTAGAAGTTTTTGTCCCACCAACCACTCCCAAATAACCACACAGAGTCTTAAATATTAATTATAAATGCTTGGCCATAGCTTAGGCTTTTTACTAGCTAGCTCTTACAACTTAAATTAATGCACATTTCTTATCTACCTTCTGACATGTGATGGTACCTTTTTCCAGCTTGGAATGCTTATCTTGCATTCGTTGCATCTCCTCAAGATTCTACCCTTCTTCCCAGTGTAGTTTGTCTGGTTCTCCTGCCTAAACTTATCCTGTCAAGCTATTGGTCAGTCAGAGATGTATATTTACACAATGTAAAGGAATATTTCACAAAGAGGGATCAATGAAAGCATTTAGTTTTGCAGATGTGAAGACTAACTTGCTAGTGCATTTGTGCAGAGGTCAGCAGGCAGGTTTGTGTGATCACCCTGTGGTAGACACTTGAGGTCTAGGAAGCCACAAGTGCTTCTTCAAAGGAGAATGAATGGTAGGAAACACGAGGTAGTTGAGTGTGAGCAACCAGGAACTGGGATAGGATGGGAGGATGTAGAGTCTTGGGGAGTCCTGGTGAGGATGTTACTCTAATGGAGCAGACAATATTTGCAAGGTGATGTATTAGCTGTCAAATGGTATTGAAAGACCTAAGATGATGAAGAGGGAAAATTTCCCATTTCTTCTGATAAGATAGAAATTGTTAGTCACCCTGATGAGAGCATTTTTCACTAGAAGACAGCAAACCTGACAGGGCAGAGTTGGAGAATGAAGGGCACACCTGGAAGGCAACAAAAGAAGCCAAAATTTCAAAGTGTGGAGAAGAAATGGGAGGTGGAGAATGTGCCTAGTATGGTACTAGTAGTACTGAGAGTACTGTGAACACTAAAGGTTCTGAGGGTCCTATGGGTCTTGAAGATACTGTGGATGCTGTGACATTATGGGTTCTGAGTTTACTGTGTGTGTGTGTGAGGCTTGATCCTGTCTCCTAGATATTGATAGGGTATGATTCAATGTGCTGATTCTAAAATTTCTTGCACATAAACTATGAATATTTATATTATATTTCTGATATATTATTGAAATTCTACTTAATTGTGCTATGAATTAATCCTTTCAGGAAGCAGCAATGGATCATGGAAAGAAACCCTATGGTGCTCCTCTCTGGAGCCAGTTCTCACACTGGCTGCTGACCACGGGCATGGTGGCACCAAGCCTAGCTCTGTCCAATCCAATGGCATCTCTGGATCTCTGGGTTGGTATGAGGCTGCCACATGCATTCCCTCTCTCTCCCTCCCTTCTCCCTCCCTCTCTCCTTTCCTCCCTCCTTCCCTCCCTCATTCCCTCCCTCTCTTTCTGTCTCTGTCTCTCTTTCTCAACTCCAGATGGCAGGTCAGGCAGTAGTAGCTACAGTCTTGTGTCTGGATGAGCAGGAGACATTTTCTGAGAGCTTTGTTCACAGTGATTAAGACACTTCTCAAGTGGTCTAGCATTTGAGATCTCCAGGCATTTCTGGCTTACCAGAGATATTTCCATTCATAAGTTCTTCCACTGCCTCATTATTTTTCAAATAAATGTTTGTGGAAAGACATTGTTAGCGGAAAACAGAGTTTAGCAATTATTTCTATTTTGATTTCCTCAACTATTGTAATGTTCTAGTGTGGGTCCCTCAGAATATTTTCATTGTTGTTCAACAGTGATTATCACTGATTCACAATTCTGTATGGACTAGAATCTGAGTGGTCTGGGGCAGGCACAGCAGGAGCTTTGGCTTGTTAGGATTGAAAAGTGTCTAATTGACTCTTACATTCCTTCCATCTTCTGTTGTCATGTTCCTCCCGAAACCATGGGACAGGCAACAGGCTCTTTGATGTGGATTCAAAGATGATGTAGATATCTTTACTGCCCTTTAGGACTCTGTAACCTCATGGGGGAGACTTACAGGGACACTGATCGCAATAGCAGTGCTGGGTCAGAATATTGTAGGAAATGTGGAGCTAGTGGAGTCTGCCAACTGGACCTTCTGTCTGTTGTTTTCCATATTGTCTTCCCTTGTATTGATGGAGGATTGGTTACAGACCCCCTCTACATATGCTCAAATCCAAGAGCAACCAGGTCCCTAGAAAATGGGTAGAATTTTTATAAAACCCACATTTATCTTCCCATATTAAATCATCTCTAAAATACTTCTAACACCCAATGTGAGTTTCTCTCTGAGCCAATAGTTATGCTCTCTTGTTCACAAATGACAGCAATAACAATGCATGGATCCATAGTACAGACCTGTGCTTGCCTTTTTACACATTTCTAGCCTGCACTTGGTTTATCTGTGGATACACAACCTAAGGATGTCTGATCATATTTTTTATATTAAAGTTGTTTTCTTGAGATTATAATTCCAAGACTTAGAAGTACACAATGACTTGTCCATTCTGTCCCATATTTAATTAGTGACCTAGAAGTAGGTTACTAGATACCCCAAGAATAAGACTGCTACATCCCAGAGAGCAGACTCCTAGGCTGGGAGTTGGATTCAGGAATTCCTAGATGACTGGTTGGAGTAAGTACAAAGAATGCAGCTGCAGGGGCGTCTTAGAGGCAGGAGTGCAGTGGAGAGGCACAGCCGTGAAAGGAAACCGTAAGTGGCATGTGGGGTGGTGGGGAGCAGGGCAACAAAGCTGGGAGGAGGAGAAGGGCAGGCTCAGGGGTACTGATCTTTATTATGAAGCTAGGGGAACTTTAAGGAATCAGAGAAGGCATAGCAGTTGACACCTGTTTCAAAGAACATTCTAGCTTGTGCCACAGTGATGAGATTCATGAGGATGAGGACTGGAGGGCAATGTGGCTCAGAGGCCATCTGAAGAGACAGCTGGGCTAGAAGGCAGATGGCAGGAATGCAAGCTGAGAAGGGACAATGGCTTGAGGGAGGATAGGCATGGGGTCACCCTGAGCTCTCCAGGGAGTCTGAAGTGGAAAGGGAGTGACCTAACCTTACAGCCTTCAGTGGCCTTTTCTCTTTTCTTTCTCTTCCAGTATGGCTCTCGGTCTTCTTGGATATTAGATTGTTTTGCTTTTGAAAACACTGCTTCCAATCCAAATGAGTGCCTTTCATAGAAGCATTCTTACCTTTGTCATTTAATTTCTCCCATCTCTCAATCTAGACTCAACACGTACCCTCATGACCACAGCTGGACAGCCACAGATGTTCATTTTTCTGTTGCTTATTTTTCAAAGGTGGATTTTCACGCTAGAAATGTGGCAACAACCTACCAGCTGCACAGGGGCAGGACACAGCCTTAATTTTGACTGCTGCCAAATGTCAATGTTTACAGGACTCCTGGTCCAACAGTGATCACGTTGGGAAGAATCTTTTGCAGACACACCCTCCAGGTATACCTGGAATTCCTTTGGGAATTACTGGCTGGGAGAATCACATTCCTTGTCTGAACTACAGAGTCATCAACTACACATTCATCTGCCTGCCTGTGGGACTGTGTCTACAGCTGAAGATCACTTTCCTGGGGCAAGTTTCTCTTTAATTGTGAGCCTCAGAGCCTAGGCAGTTCATAAGGTATGACTGACATTCAGAAAATGGGTGCACATAGAAATCATGTCACAATGGAGGAAATGGAAGCCGCCACCTATGCTGCATGACCATTTTTCCTAATCAGCAGCTGTGTAGTGTGTTGATGCCGCATGCCTCTATGGCAGGATGAGAAGGTCTAGCCTTCTCCATGTTTCCTTTCTGTTGTCGTTTGAGTTAGAAATGTACCCTAGCAGGCTCATGTATTTGGGCACTTGGTCACCAGTTGGTGACACTGTTTTGGGGACAGTTATGGAAACTTTAGGAGGTGGAGCCTTGTGGGAGAAAGTGTGTCACTGAGGTTGGGCTTTGAGAGGTATAGCCTCAACCTACTTCCTGTTTTCTCTCTCTGTTTCCTGTGTAGGGATAAAATGTGATCCCTCTGCTTCCTATTCCTACTGTTGTTCCTTCCTTGACATCAGAAACAAACTTCATCCCTCTGAAGCTATAAGACAAAATAAATATTCTTTCTTCCCAAGTTGCTTATGGTGATATTTTAACACAGAAACAGAAAAGTAGTTAATGCAGTTTTCAAATCCATAACCCTGTCTAGTCAAGAGAAAAGAGCGATGTAGAAAGCTTCTGAGCAATGACAGCTGAAGTCAGCCTCTGTCTTCTGCATGCATGTTCATTCACAGTGCCACACATACACAGCACATATATGTACACATGCATGCACAAAGGATATTTACTGATTTCTTTGTATGTTCTAGCATTGTTTGGGAACAATCTAGACACATCACTGAAAAGAATATATTAAAGGGAAATCAAGAGAGAACATACTAGCCAAGCCGGAATTTCTCACCGTTCTTCAAGATACACAACCATGACACTTCAAACACAGAAACCATGAAAACCAAAGGAAGAATTGATAGAAGTATATCAATGAGATTCTGAACATGGCTGGAGAGCATCACTCACAGACCAGTGCCAAATGTCCATCCTATTGTTATCTGACTCCATTCTTTCCGCACATCAACTCTTCCCGAGTTACCTGATAAAAACTCTGGAAAGCTTTAAGACTTTCTGGTTCCTTAAAATCAGCTGGAATTGTTATAGAAATTCCAGCTTGTGAAAGAGTTCACTGACTCAGATAGTGGTATGTCCAGTCCAGAATGTTAATGAGTCCTTTGATCTTCAGAGAGCATCAAAGCGGAGGAGCCATGTAGTGAGGTGTCTCCAGTGAGTCTGTGCTTCATAGCTCTGAAGATACTCGAGATAATTAATATGAGCCTGTATGCAGAATTGAAGCTTATTCACAGAAGATCAGTTAGTGAGATTAGTAGAGCTATCTAGACACCAATTTAGATATTTTTTCAGAGAGAATGTGTCAAATGTGGCACAGATGAACAAGAGTGATCTTTGACCATTGTGTTCAGCTAAATGATATTGCTAGAAGCCTGCAAATGAGTCAATCTGGAATGCTAAGCACAGAAGCTTAACTTTCACATAAGAAGGAAAGCCTTTCCTATGGTGAGGACAGAAAACGTTGGATGTTCTTTTATAGGAACAGAAAGACGGGGGATATGCTTGGTATGGAAAATGCAGTCCTGTGTGTGCATGTGTGTGTTTTCAGATGGGCATGATAACATGTTTTTATGCTGATGAGAACCTT
This sequence comes from Ondatra zibethicus, assembly GCA_004026605.1. Taxonomy (NCBI): domain Eukaryota; kingdom Metazoa; phylum Chordata; class Mammalia; order Rodentia; family Cricetidae; genus Ondatra; species Ondatra zibethicus. Next base: position 55,455 of record PVIU01005194.1, read on the forward strand.
GCAGCAGAGAGTGCTAAAACTGCGTAGAAGAGAGGAGAGACTTGTAGGCACCTGTCCTTAGCTAGGGACAGAAGATGGGGTATTGTGGCTTGGTTGGGGAGCGTGGGAGGGAGGGCAGAGTGCGTGACTGGACAGCTGCAGATGCGGAGGTTCCCTAGATGTGTTCGTCTCGCTGCCTATGGTTCTCATTGAAACTGGGAGTTGACCATCTGCAGAGGGCAAGGCACACGGAAAGGGAATGGCTCAGGTTGTGACTCAGGAGACTTGAACAGTGAATGGAGCTGGAGCCCTTTCTGTGCCGACTGGCTGGGGTCATCATCGCTCTGACACTGGAATGATAGGCATCCCTCAGGTCTTGAAAGGAAACGAGTCTTTCTGTGCTTCTGGAACATCCCTGACTTGAATCTCAAAGCCCTCCAGTCCTGGGAAAGTGGTAGCTGTTTCCCATTTAAAAGCTCTTCTTCTTAATAACTTTGAGACTTTCCTTGAAACCTGACAGGATCTGACACACAATTTATGCCTGGGAGGGAAACAGGAGGGAGGCTGTTAGCAGCACTTTCTCCAATGTATCTTCATTTCTATCCTTAGTAGAAATGTTAGCATCCAGTAAGCTGACCTTGGGAAGTGTTATTTTTTTCAGTCATAAATTTAAAAGTTTTTTGCAAAATACATTATTTTAAAAGTACTTATACTTTAAAATCGTCTTTAGAATCTGATATATATATATACATATATATATATATATATTTACCTTTCAATTAACACATCATTGTGCCACAGCTATCTTATATTGAAAGAACAGAAAACATCCCAGCCACCTCAACACAACTTTGACCAGCCCCCACCATCTACACCCTGCATCTACAAGTTCAACCTTTTGAACTCTTCATATTAGTGCTACCATATGAACTGATCCCATTCATGTGACCTGTATCTTGCTATGCTTGGCTTATTTTACTAGACGTCTTCTAGGATCCTCCACTTATCACAAATGAGGAGATTCCCTAGTTTTTAATGGCTTGACAGCATTCTGTTATGTATATACACTTCCTTTTATATGTTCATTGCAATGAACACATGAGTTTTGTATCTATATCATGGATCATCAAGGACATAAAGATTAAAACCACAATAATCCACATTCAAATTAGGGTGGGTTTTATAAAAAGAAGATGAAGAAGGGGAAGTTTCATCCTTGGTTGGCGGGAATGTTAATTAGTACAACACTCCTGAAATCAGTATGTGAATTCCTTGAAAATAACCTACTCCTAAGGCTGCAGAGATAGCTAAGTGTACAAGCAAGAGATCTGAAATCCACATAGAAAACTAGGGTGCCATATTGCACAACTGCCATCGCAATGCTCCTATGGCAAGATGCTAGGCTTCGATGGAAGAGTCTAGGAAGCTTGACATCCTGCTAGCCTGGTTCATAAGGTGGCAAACAATAAAGAGACCCCTCCCATCTCAAAAATGGTTGAATTTAGAACTTACAACTGAGGTTGTTTTCTGATCTCCAGACACTCTAGTGGACTCCTGAGCCTGCACACACACAAACACGCTTTGTCCATCATACACACATACATACACACAGAAAGTTTTTAAAATTTCACCAAAACTTGGCATGTGTCAAAATGAAGGAAGAAAAAACATGCCAAAGAATTTTGACTTCTACTGAAAGGTACAGCTTCCACAGGACTGCACATTTAGAATTCTACCACAGTGGTGACAACTGGAGCATCTATTTAAGTCACCAGCTGTATGGATTCATCTGTTAATTGTATGCTGTACCCTTAGCTTTGAACTATCTTGCTTCATTTCTTGTCTTGAAATTTTGCTGATAGTTAGTATATTCCTCAAAAATAAATTATATCCCCATTTAGATGGCTCAAGAATAAAGTATTGGTCTAATAACTATGTTCAACTGTTTGGTTAGAAGGATTTAATCAGATTTTTCCATAGTTTCCCCAAACCTTTGTCTCTACCTTAAATTTTATGAGAGACCAAAGAGAAAGCCAGCCATTGGCATTCCTTTTGAGTCATAAGAGAATGTGCCACCAGATGAATTTCAAAGCCAAAGGCTGACCGCCATCCTTGTTTGTGCAAAACAGAGGATCTTTACAGTTTAAGACTGAAGTCCTTTCCATCAGCATCAGGTCAATTTTGTAAGTCAATTAGTATCTCTTAGAGCCTTTTGAGAACCTCAGATTTTGGTTCTCGCTCTCTTTCTTAAAAGAAGGGTGGAGAAAACATGAAACATGACTCAGGACTGAGCAAATTAGTGTTACACAATTTCTGTTTATCAGCCTGAAGATCTTGTATCGTGGAGGGTGTACTCAATTATTCAAACCATTATGAAAGAGCTTTTCCAAACTGGTGCCAGGTAGCTGCTAAAAGAAAACACTTTTATTTGTCTAACTTAACCCTACTTTTCGGTGGAATTAAGATCATAAATATTGGAGCTTTAGTTTGATTTTTGGGGGGGAGGTGTTGGTGGCAAGGGATGTAACAGAGAAGGATGCACTGTGCCCAGCTGTCTGTCTGTTATTGACATCATTTATATAATCAATAACAGGAACTTTGAAGGCACCTACAGCCCAGGAAGAGCCTACCACCCAATCTAAACAATACCATGCTCTCACTACAATGAGAATTCAGTTTACGAATTCTTACATATTGTAAGGTTGTGGTTGTCTGTCTCAGGGGAGTGAATTGGCTGAGGAGTAGGAGGATGAAGAGGAGTGTGAAGGTTGGGGAAATCATGAGTGTCATTCTAATTCAAGTGTCAGAACCTCATCTTCATGTATCTAGGGGATGACAATAATAATAATAATAATAATAGATAATAGTAATAATAATGATTTTCAGTATTTTTGGAGGTAGAACTTGCCAGTACAGCTTTTCATTTATTCCCTCTTATTTTCACTTATGTTCTAAAAATAAGAATGCTTGATTGTCAATTCGAAATCCCTGGGAAAAGGGAACCTTAACTGAAGAATTGACTCCATCCTATTGGAGTTCGAGCATGTTTGTATGGCATTTTCTTGATTGCCAATTGATATAGGAGGGCCCAGTTCACTGCAGCATCCCTCCAGGTTCCTGCTTTGTCTTTCCTAGATGATAGACTGTAGCCTATAAATCAAATTGACCTTTTCCTTCCCAAGTTGTTTTTGCACAGTGTTTTATAACAGCAGCATAGGAACAAACTGGGACAATTCTGATAACGTATTTTTCTGTGGCAATGTGGATTACAGCCACTTTTCTCACTCTATTTGAAATATCGATCTTGTAAGAATTACTCTAGTTTGTGAACACAGACATAACTTAATAATTCAGTTTGGAATATTATGTGACATACCTTATCTTTTTACTGCTAGAGACATTCACTTATTCCCTAAAGAATAACACACACAAAAAAACATTAAGATGCTTAGTTACAGGTTTATAGAACACTTTCTTCTTCCTGCCACTCCTTATCGCTATGTCTGAAATTCCACTCAATACAAAGAAGCAGGACGTGGGAAACTCTGCAAACAGATGATCAGATGTGGGTGAGGATGCAAGGATCGAAGCATGCACAGTTACCCCTGGTAGGAATGTAAATTATCAGCCATTATGAACATCAATTTGATTGTTAGAGAAAAAAAAAGAAAACAGAAACACTCCTAAATATATACTCAAAAGATTCTAAGTCAACATACCAAAATGATATTCACATTTTAATCAGCTTCAAAGAAAAGTGAAATTACATTTGTGGAAAGATGGGGGGAACTGGGGATAATTAAGTTAAATGTAATAAGCCAGACATAGAAGGACAAATATCTCAGGGTTTCTCCTATGCAATGTCTAGGTATGTGTGTGTGTGTGTGTGTGTGTGTGTGTGTGTGTGTGTGAAAGCAGAAATAAGACCGTGAGAGGCAGCAGAAATATCTAAAGAGAAGAGACAGTGAGGGAAAGACAAGGACATGGAGTGTCTGTGACATACAAGCAGAACAAAGGAAAGAGGGGACCAGCAAGAAATGGAGGAGGAACCCAGGATACCAACGGGTGACAGAGAAGAGTGAAGTGGAGGGGCTGGCTGTATACTCCACATACTCTTTATTATGAAGGTAAATGGATGAGGAAGGGGAGGCTTAAAAATGCTTAAGGAAATAAAGGCTGCCAACTTCCCAATTTTAGAAAAACATAAACCAAAGGCTCAAGGCACTGAAGGAAGCTCAACTGTGACACACCTAAGGAAATCCATACCAGGGAAGATCATAATCAAATTTCTAAAAATAAATTACTAAGAAAAAATGTTAAAAATGAAGGGAAAATGGTGCCTAGACGAGAAAACCCGATTCACGTTTTAGAAGATTTCTCATTGGTGGAGGTTACAGAAGCCACAGGAAGTGGCAGCATTTTTCAAGTGCTGCACAAAAGAACTACTGAGCCGGAAACCCATTCATCAGAAATGTGCTCCCAGAGACGCAAAAATTCTCACACAGAAGGAAACTAAAAATGTCAGTCACCATGTGACATACCTTGTAAGAAGGAAGTTCTGAAAATAGAAAAGAAATCACAAACACGGACTTGAATGCTGCTGGCCACGGAGAGCTCTAAACAATGGTGGGAAGAGAAGCAGAACGCAACATCGCCATACGTGGTTCCCAGTGCCCCTCACACGAGTGTGCACCGCACCCTCGTTATAACGACACAATGAAGGCCAGAAAAAGACCAAAGGCATCAGGTTTCTAGACTTTACATCAGCAAGAAATATAATGGCACAGATAGACTGCTAAAAATCTATAGCAGAAACTATGTATTCCTAGAACTGTAATTCTGAAAGAAAAAAAAATCCCACAATACATAGAAATGCAGTGGAAGAAAGCTGAGCAGTGAGCGGCAAGAGATGAGATAGCACACATGAAACTGCGCATTCAAGTCTTAACTCACCCACGGTATTGTGGATAAATGTTTCAACCTAGCAACGAGAGGACAAATTTCTCAGACTATAATTAAAAATATGAGCCAACAGAAAACTGCTTGAAAAAATACTCATTTTGAATATAATATAAGCAGTTAGAAAGAAAAGCACACACAAAGGTATAGCACGTAAATATCCAAAAAGGAGCAATTATGGAATATAAAATAAAGCAGAGATAAAAATAAAACTGCCAGGGAGAAAGAAGAATACTCTACACAATACATAAAGAAATCCAAATGATTATGATGAAAGGGCCCATACACCAAAAGCTTCAGCAGTCTTAGTATAATCACCAAATAAAATAGCTAAAATTTCCACAGAGGAATAGCTGACAGAAATGAAATGAGAACACACAGCCACAGTTATAATCGGGAATTCAGCAAATGTCTCTGTCACCCACGGAAGAAATCAGAGCATTAGTGACATCACAGAAGTCATTACACTCCCAGATCAAAGGGTCCAATCAGCACGCACAATCTACTCCACCTCAAAGGAGGTGCACACTGTTTCCTAGCACTTGTGGAAAACGCATCAAGATCAATAGACACTGTCCTGGACACGAAACATACTTCAGCAATGTCAGCCAAACTGAAACCATGCAATCTATTCTCTAGCCACAATAAAGTAAGACCAGGTCTCTACAAAAGAAAAACATCATGAAAATCTTCTCCTGATTAAAAACTAAATAAGTTGTAAATCATCCATAGGTTGTTCAATAAGGAAACCCCAAAGAAAGTATTGTGGTTTAAATGAGTATGGCCCCCATAGGCTCATACGTTTGAATGTTTGGGCTTCATTTAGTGGAACTGTTCAAGAAAGATTAGGAGATGTGGCCTTGGAGGAGGTGTGTCATTTGGGGTGTGCTTTGAGTTTCAAAGCACACATGAGGCTCTCTCTCTTACTCTCTCTCTCTGCCCGATGCCTATGGATCAGGATGTAAAGCTCTCAGCAACTACTGCAGGGGTATGCCTGTCTGCTTCCCACCACCATGATATACATATCCTCTAAAACTGGAGTCTAGATTCTAATTAAATGCTTCCTCTTATATTGTGCTGTCACTTCACAGCAGTAGAATAGTAACTAAGACAGGAAACAAGTTGAAAACTATATTAATTTGAGTTAAAATGAATCTATGAGAATGTATGATAAATAGAAATTTACAGAATAATGTCCAAATGATGTTGATATATCTTTTATTGCTTAATGAATACAGCAGCAAGGAGTAAAACCCTCGAATCGATTACATAATAGTAAGAAAACCAAGGATACAAGAAAGTAATTACTCCTTTAAATTTAAAAAAACAATAAAATAGTCTCTAAGATGATTGTTAAGGCAAAAAGATATGAGCATTAATTACACTGCTAAAGAATTAATCAAAGTTTATCACTAGTTGACTATAAAGATATGGAGCATCAGAAAAAAAATAGAACATTAGCAACAACATTATGCATGAAAATTTGATACATGACAGGAATCCACTCTTCCAGAAACATGTAGCACCACACCTTACCCAACTTAAAATGAATAATATGAGTAGCCTTATAATTATTAATAAAACTGAATTGCAATCTCTTTTCTCTGAAACTTGTCTTTGGCTTTCTTTCCTCCAAAATCTTCAGGCTCGGGGGTTTCACTGGAGACCACTCTATCAAATGTTCTAAAACAATCAACATCTATTTCAGTTCTTTGCAATCAAGTGCAGAGAGTAATATATAACATGACTTAACCTGAATAATGAAAAGAACATTTTCTGCTGTCAAAGGCCAGTAAGGAGTGTGTGTGTGTGTGTGTGTGTGTGTGTGTGTGTGTGTGTGTGTGTGAGAGAGAGAGAGAGAGAGAGAGAGAGAGAGAGAGAGAGAATAAACTAGATTCTATCTGTGGATTCTATTATTGAACACAAATGCAAAAATTTTTGCTTAACTATTAGCAAATAAAATGCAGCAACACATAAAGCATAAAATAATTTAATGCTATGACCCAGTGAATTACATTACAGTAATGAAATATTGGTTAAATATTTGTAAAATAATTATCACAATGTATCATGATATTTTTTTCAATAACAAAAGTCATGGTCTTATCAATTAATAGAGAAAAGGAAATTGACAACATGTAAAAATCCATTTATGATAATAGTTTAATGAGTTAATGAAAGGTAATTTGTTCTTTTTCAACATGACAACAATGTATTAAAACAAGTCAACTAACCTAATACTTAATAGAAAGATAGAAAGGATGAGTTCCTGCTAAGATCAGGGGCATAGTAAGTACATACTCTCAACATGGTTATTCGCCATAGTACTAGAAATGTAAGCCAGAATAATAAGACAGGAAATGTTAGGAAATAAGCACTTGTCAGAAAGTATGTCATCTTCCCCTGGGCCTTGCCCAAGCAGCCATCCTCATGGTCCAGCTAATGGTCACTGTTGGTAAGCCCCCTTATCCCATTGATGGTCTCTGGATCTTACTTAATCAGCCTCACATGTAGCCAGTAAGCCTGTGATCCCACAGTGACCACTATTTGGAATCACTTCAACCCTCCCCCACACGAATCAACATTAAGCTTCGGAAAGACTGAGCCTCCAGCACCTCCCACCCAATCCAAAACCAGCCCAGTCAGGATAAAAGTAAATATAGAACTGAGCAATAACTAAACATAGATGATCTAGAAATTCATGTCAAAGATATAGATAGCAATATAATTCCAGATGCCCTGGTCCCATCTCAATACCATATTTGATATGAAAAACTAAGACAATATATCCGCTCCACCCTTGAGGTCCTCAATACTATAGTAATGATCTCTGATGAGAACAACCCAGTGAAGCCCAAGACAGACTTTAAAAGAAGAATTAAAATTTGTTTAAAGAGTTTAAGTAGTTCAAAGAGGACACAAACACCCAACTGAAGTTAAAGAAGAAAGAAATAAAGTCCTGATTGATGTTCAAAAATCCACAGACAAATGGCTAAAAGAAATAGTAAAACCTCTTCAAGATGTGAAAAAATGGATAACTTGATAAAGAAATAGAAATACTTAAGAAAATCCCAGCTAAAATAAACTTGAAAATGAAAATTCAATTAAGTCAATTTAAAAAATTAATGAGCAGCTTCACCTAGACACAGGATCACATAAAAGACAGAATGTAAAAGAACTGGATCATGAGTCAAAAAAATGCCGATTTATTAAAAAACTGCTACAACAGAAACCTCATTAGCAGAATTTATAGAAACTTTGGAACACAATTAAAAGGCCCAATCTATGATCATGAATAAAGATGAGGGAGAAGAATTCTGGGTCAAAGGCATGAATCAGATCTTCAATAGAACTATCAAAGAAAAGTTTGTAAAATTAAGGAAAGATAAGCCTATTCAGGCATGGAGACATGAACACCAAACTGACAGGACCAGAACAGAAACTCTTCATGTCATAGTATTGTGAAAATGCTAATATTCCAAACAAAGAAAGAGTGTTGAAAGACATTTGAGCTGCTGCAAGTCATATATAAATGCATAGCTAAGAGGATAATGGCTGATTACCCAGTTTTAACTTTAAGATTCAGAACTTTGAACAATGTACCCCAAGTCCTAGAAGACCACAAATGCCAACCCAGACCACTATACCCAGAAAATCTGTCATAGCTGAAGGAGAAAGAAGAAATTTCCATGTCACAAATAAAGTAAAGCAATTCATGTTTACCATGGCAGCCTTACATAAATACTGGAGACAACAGGTCAGACCAAACAGAAGTGTAGCCTAGAGACTGTAAGAAGAAAAGACGATGCTACACTAGCAGGTAGATTAGCGCATCAAGAAATCTAACAGCAGAAAAACAACAAAATGATACCAACCAACACAGACTTGTCAAAAATAACATTGAGTATTAATGATTTCAAACCCCCAAACAAAATACATAAGCTAGCTGATTGGGTTAAGAAACAGGATCCATTCTCTTATTGTTTAAAACAATACACATCACTTTTAAGTACAGATTCTACTTTAGAATGAGAGGATTAAAAAAATATTACAAGCAAATGAGGCCAGAAAACAATAAGGTGCCACTATTCTAATGTCTGACAAGACAGACTTTAAAACAAATTAATTGGAAGAGATAAAGAAGGTCTCTTCACTTTGATCAAGGACACAAGCCATAAAGAGTAAACTCAAATATATATATGTGTGTGTACTACATATACATATGTATAACATATATACATATAATACACAGTACTGTGTATGAATATTATAGATTACAATAATATGTATGCATATAGTATGTACATACAGAGAATAAGATACTGTTGAGTGTTCAGCCATAAGCGGTACGTATATAATACATTCCTTACCCCCAAGGCTCAGGAGCCCTCATGGAAGAGGATGTGGAAAGTGTAAAAGAACCAGAGGCTGACAAAGACAGCTCTGAAAACGGTGTCATCTGGGTATGACTCATGAACTCATAGCAACTTTGGTTACCTAGACAAAACCTGTACAAGACCAATCCAGCCAGCATCCCAGCATCGAGGGGTGGGGGAGAAGCTCATGGCTCCTGACCCCTACCTGAGGATTTATTGGCAGTTTATGGCTGGTGGGGCATGGAGAATCAGTTTTCTCTAGGGGTATGTTACCTAACAAGTTATTCATGGTCCCGTGAATGGTTGTCCCTACACCCATGCACATATGGACAGCATTAATTGGACTCAATGTGTTATTTTAAGGGAAAGCAGATGTGGAGTTGGGAGGGAGACAGGATGTGGGAGGTGTGTGAGGAGTTGGAGGCAGGAGTCGGGGAGAACCTGCTATTGGCTTCCTTAAATCTGTGTAATTTCTAACTTCATTCTAAATACTTATCAATGTATTTACAGATACGTATGGCTCCCAACTTATCAAAAAGGCTTCTTTACAGCAGATGGATAATCCTACAGAAATCAATGACCGATCAAAATGCAGAAGACAACTGAGTGTCGGGTGGACCAGGCATAGGTGGCACATCTACAATACAATTCAGGGATCATCATCATCGAAGAGAGGACTGGGAGACTGTAGCGCCGGAGGACCCAAGTGTCTGCTGCAAGGTAAAGTCTTCTCTATTGGGCAGGAAAGCCGCACCCATGAAATGTCAGCAATCTTGTCATTTAAACAAGACCTGAGCAATTATAACACCAGTTTACATGCCACAGCAGCAGCAGCAAAAGGCAATTAATGGCTCCTGAAGCAGGGAGAATCAGTCTTCTCCAGGGACAAACACCCTGATAGGTTATCCAATCCCAAGTGAAGTCCTAAACAAATATGTACACAAACAACATTAAATGACCTCAGCAGGATGTGTATGTGTGTCCGTGAGTGCGTTTGTGTGTAGGTGAGTATGTGTAAGTGAGTGAGTGTGTGCAAATGAGTGTGTGTAGGTGAGTATGTGTTTCTGTGCGTAGGTGAGTATGTGTGTAGATGAGTGTACATATTGATGAGTGTGTATATAGGGGAGTGTATGTAAGGGAGTGTGTGTTTAGGTGAGTGTGTCTATAGGTGAATAAGAGTGTGTGTGTCTGTGTGTATAGATGAATGTATATGGGTGAGTATGTGTATGTCAGTGAGTATATGTATGTGTGTAACAATGATTAATGAAGATATCATGAATTTAAGAGGGAATTCATGTATGAATTTTTTTAAAAAATGTAACAACTATTAAATCAGTAGTTTTTAAAGCGGGGAACACTATCAGGTGTAAACACACTCACAGTGGTGTGATTTTGTTAGGAAATCAGCAACACTATTTTGTGGCAGTAAGTCATAAAGCATCACAGTTCCTACTAAAAAAAATTCCCAGAGCTGCATGGAAAATAGGCATGATTAGGCTGAGTGATTTCACAGCATTTGCTCAATAAAGTGGGGAAAAAATGAAATCAGTAATGATTTAAAAGAATTGTAGAGTAGTCTCCAATAATTGACACTTATGGATCTAATTGGAATCTATGGTCTATTTGACATATATGGATCTAATTGGAATCTATGGTCTAATTGACACTTATGGACATAATTGGAATCTATGATCTAATTGACATTTATGGATCAGTTTACCTGACAATGGCTGCAACTCCTTCTAAGAACTAATGAAGTTGTACCTAGGAATTCCCCATGGCCCGCTCATAGAGATGGAGATTGTAAAAATTTGATCCAGAAAAGTAAGTACTTGGAAAGTAAGTGGATGTATACAACATGCTCACTGACTTTGGAAAGTAAATGGATGTGTTCAACACACTCACTGACTTTGAAAATCACTGTTTGCTGATTTCCACAAACAGCAGAAATTCCACAGATCAATTTGTAACTTCAGCATCATCCCAATTGAACAGCAGATTCTAAAATTCGTACAAAAGTTCAAAAGACTCAGTAAAACAACTTTGTCTCCTCCCTTCCCAAAGTCAAGCTCCAAAGAAAACCACAACAAAACAACATTAGAAGATTTATATTCACCGGCTGCAATCCACTTTTTAAATCTACAACAGTCAGACGGATGTGGTACTGCATTACTATGAACTTGGCAGTAAGTGTACAAGAACAAGTTGGTATCCATGTATACAAAATTTTCCCTTTCATATAGCATATAAAACCTAACTAAGACCAACCACAGACATGTTTACAACCACTTTGTCATGTGCAGGAAAGGCATGTTTCATCAAAGATATCCATGACTGGTACTGCATGCGTAAGACTTGCATAAGGTCAAACAAATCTAGATCTAGCTTGAAAGGATGGAGGCACATGAACTGCTATTATTGGCAGTGGATGGCTGCTAAATCACTTATCTTCAGGGCTGCAGACTCTAGAAGGCTACCCATGCTCAAGTAGATGACCCCACACCCATGGACAGACACATCAGATTCACTAAGTACTTGCTTCTGAAAACAGAGAGAGCGCAGGAAGGAAAAGTGAGGGAGGAATAGAGAAGGAGTTGAAGGAGAGGTAATGGGGGCGTGAACTGGATACAAACACATATATGCATATATGAATATTAAATAAAACATTTAACTTAACAAAGAGGTCACGAAGTTGGGGGAGGGGTGGATTGTTCTGATTAAGTTCCATTAATTCGGCACAAGCCTAAAAATGGTTCAATCTAACTGCCAATGACAAACTCTGTAGGCATTTTCTGGATCGATGACTGATATGGAAAGGCCCAGTCCCCTGTGGGCAATACCTCCTTGCAGCAGGTAGTCCTGAGTTGTATGAGAAGTGGGCTGAGCAAGCCATGGCGAACAAATGTGTGAGCAGCCTTCCTCCATGTCCTCTGCTTCAGTTCTTGCCTCGCGGTTCTTGTTTTGAGTTCCTTCCCTGGCTTCACTCAGAGGTGGAGTGTGACTCAGGATATGTTAATCAAACGAACACTTTCCTCTTCAGGCTGCTTTTTGCCATGGTGTTTTATTGTAGCAATAGAAATCTGGCTAATACAGGACGATAAGAAGGTGGGAGGAGGTCTCAGTGGAGCCAAGGGCAGAAGGAGGGAGGATATGATCAAAATACTCTCTACTAAATTCTCAAAAAATTAGTAAAAACATACAAAATGATCGTAAACTTTTATAAAAATATGCAACTGTTAAGTCTTCAGTGACTATAGTGCTAGCCATTCTATGGCTGAGGCAGGAGGGTTGTTTGAGTCTAAGGGTTTGAAGTGAGCCTATGCAACATAATGTAATTTAGTAAATCAATGAGTAAATAAACAAATGTCTCTGGAAAGACAGAGAAAATGTTTGAACTTCTCCATCAGGCTACGCTTCCTAGTAAACAACTCTAGTATGTAGCAAAAGAGAACAATGATGAGAATTCCTTCAGCCTAAGAACCTCTGCTTTGGGAAGATGCTATTGAGGAATAAAAACCACATCGCCGGCTAGAAGGGAGCATACTTAAATCACAATGATGATGCAGGACTCACGAAAAAAACAAGCAAAACTATATACCAAAAAGTGAGCTTCAATTAGGAGCAAACACGAGTGGTAACATAAGCATGGGCAAATACACTGTCATCGGTCTTCATGACAAAGCACTTCAAAACCTAGCAAGCTAGGACTGCACAGGCACCAGAGTCCTAGCAAGCTAGGACTGCACATGCACCAGAGTCCTAGCAAGCTAGGACTGCTGGCACCACAAGACTTCCAGGTTCGATGTTGACAATGATTTCTAATGCGCTGGGATGGAAATCCCGAATGTTCTTATTCATTTGTGTGTACTAGAAAGTTAATAGAATACAGTTGAGCAGTGGTCATCAGAGAAGGGAAAGGGGAATAGGGAAGGGCATGGAAGATTAGATAAAGCACATTAAAATACAGGAAAAATGAGACAACACTCCATAACATACAGAACAACTCTAAGAGTACACAGATTCGCAGCTCATAAACATGATTCATGTTCAAATGATGGGCGTACTTACCATGGTTTGACATCAAATGTTCCTTGCATGTATCTAATGTCATAATGTACCTCATAAAGATGCAAATATAATGTCTTAATAAATTAAAATTGATTGCAGTGCAGCCTAAGCCAGGCTCTCAGGATCTCCAGGTGGTTAACATACTTAACCCATGGTAGCCCCCGACCACCTCATCAGGCACAAGGCTCCCACGGTCTTCCTGCTGTGCGTTCAGGTTTCCAGGGTGAATGGTGGGTATTGGTAAACTATTACAGAAGGACTTTCTATGATGGGGTTCTGGGGAGGGTAAAATTGATGTCCCCCAATGTCAGAACTTCATCTTCTATGACTCCAGTTTCTAGTAACACAGACCTGGCGACTTCGGACTCCTGGCACACCGCACTGCCCTGCACAGACCTGGACTATACCACGGGCTCAGAGTAAGGACTGGAAATGACCAGCATTCCTCTTGCTCCCAGCAGCCAGGGCAGCCATCTGAGACAGGCACATGAGAGGGGAGCCCAGCCATTCATAACTCCGGCTTCCCTTTCCCTCCACATGCTCGGCACAAGATTTAATATTATTATTTTTTTCCACACAGGATTTAATATTATTATTTTTTCCCTCCTCTTCTGAGAAAATTCTCTCTGGAAAGAAACGTGACTGGAAGCCAAATGCCCGGTGTCTCCTCCTGGGAGCAGCTGTGCCCCTCCACTTCCTCTCTGAAGAAATCCCCAGCTTCTCAGGCCTGGGGTCATGGCCAGCAGTTGTGGGAAAGGAAGGCACGGAGGAGTCCACGGTGAAGCCCTGGACAGTCTCCCGGGGGGCTGACCACACCTGTGTACGCCGTGACCTCACCCACCCCTTGACCCGTGGGGTCATACCTCAGGATTTCCTGTTCATGCTGGCCTGCCTCACAGTGTGAACTCTCCGCACCCCCGTAGGAATACACTTCATTCATTGAATGACTCGTTTTCTAGTCTAGTCCCTGAGGTGTTGAGCATCCTGCTCGATTTTATGAATGAGTGTGAAGTGCAGGAAATCCCACAACACAGCCAGCATCCTCAGACTCTCCATTCCACATGCACAGTGGCCATCCCTCCGTGCTCTGTGGGATTGCCTCCGGCTATTCATGTGGCCAGCTGCCAGCAGCTCCCTTCACTTCAGTACCAACGGCAGACTATGAACTGACCCGCCCCCTCCAATAGTTCTAATTTACTATGGTCCTTTGGAGATGCGCTAGAATTTTAATAATGCACACATTATTAAAAAGGGTGAAATCACCTTATCAACTCATACCATTAATTCTGGCGGGATTTCTAACAGAAATATGTTGAACAAACATTTATTGAGGGGCCGGGTATGACTTAGATTCTAATCTTCCAACTGATACACTTTGAATATACTTTGATCTGTAGCTTTTCTTAGTGTCGTTTATCATTTTAGTGTGCAAGTCTGAACACGTCCTTTTCCCCCTTATTCCTGCATGGCTTATATTTATAGGCTGTCATGCATAATTTTTACAAAAATTATTTTTAATTGATGCTACTTTGTACATCAATTTTATCTTAGACTACTACAATTGTAAGAAATACACTCATAATTTTTAATTGTCCTTACTAGATTCCATGTAATTTCTATGTATGTAATTATTGCCTCTGGAAAATTTTACTCATTTTATATGCCTTTAAAAAAAACCTTTTTCTTCTAAGAAAAACTAGGATATTTAGTACACTGTGAAATAACAGTTATGCTGAACATAAATATTCTCTCAGCTTTCATTTATCTGGAAATGTCATTATTCAAACGTTGTGAAGGGCAATCAGTGGGTAACAGAGTTTGTAGCTGGCCATTTACCTCAACACATTAAAGATATTGTTTCATTTCCTTCTGGTCTGGAATATTTCCATTAGGAAGGAAGCGCTAATTTTAAACCTGGACACCTATATGTAATATTGCTTCTTTTTTTTTCTGGTTGCTTTTATATTTTTCTTTATGTGGATGTCTGTGGTCTTATCATGGCGCGCTTGGCCAATGTCTGTTCTACTGAGCTCAGAAAAAAGCCATCATTTCATATCCTTTTCTCTCTCTTTCTGGGACTCCAAACAAAAGTCTGTCCAATCACTTGGCATCGTCTCCTCCTGGAGGAGTGTGTGTGCTGAAAAGCTTAGTCTTTCTCCTCTGTTTCCATGCAGCTATTAATCTGCTGCTCACCCTAGCCAGTTGCGTTTTTATTCCAAATTCTGTATTTATCTCTAGAAATGGCAATGAATTTTTATGACTTCAATTTTTCTTCTTCTGCTCACATATTTTAATTTCTTGAGACGGCTTATAATAAACATCTTTGCCCCATAATCCCTTCCATTCTGCCACTCCGGGCTTCATCATGCCATCTAGACATTCCCATTCCCACTCCCACCCCCAGTCTCCTGCTGCAATTCATAGTCCCCCGCTCCCCATGCATCCAGGAAAATTGATTGGAGTCTGGAAATGATGCCTGTTACCTTCTCAAATGACCGGAATTTGCTTGCTTTCTTTAAAGTGGTTGGATTTTTCTTTGACAGGCTTTGAGTTATTGATCATATGAGCGTTTTTGAAGTATATCTCCTTCTGCCTAAATGGTGATGCAGGGGCTTTTTTGGAGTCTCTACCAAATGCCTGACCTTGGAGTGGGTAATTAGCAAAAGCGTGTCTGCAGAGAAGCTGGTGAGCATTTGGTCTGTGTTATTTACTGCGTATGCCTCCCACTAAGGCTGTGAACAGTCCTGGCTATGGAATTCAAAAGAAATCTTGTTCTTCCCTCAGGTTTCTCTGCTACCTTTGCGCATGTGCCACTCACTGCCTTGAGCAGATCCTGTCAAGATCAGCTCCTTGCTCCTCTGCTTCATACACCTTTCTGTGTATCACTCCACTCTAGCTCTTGATTGTATGTGTAAACCCCCCTTAGGGACACATCAAGGCCTACATGTGTGCTTCAGTAAGTCGCACAGAAGCACCCATACTTGGCTTCATTATGGTTCTGTCTGCACTTTCAACTGGCTATCGGATATTCCTCACTGATATTTCAGACTCATCAAATCCCAGACTGAACTCAGCTTCTACATAAACTTCAAGCATAATTTTCTGTCTCCACAAGTACATGGTCTTGGCTCCCCATCTCTACCATGGGTCTCATCTATCTCATTTCCCAAGATTTTGGTATGAGCCTGTCTCCTCTTCATTCCCACTCAAATTCTTAACCAAACCTTACTAGGACTCTTGAGCATCTTCCTAGGACTGACTGTGCACCACTGTATAAAATCCAGCTTTAGCAAACTGCTTGCTAAAGTCAGTTTATCAGGAACCTCCTCTATATGTGATCAACTTTGCAATAAGATCAGATTCCCTCCACTCTTATTCCAATGATGCTTGGGGCCCTTGGCCAGCTTTTAGCAAGAATATTTCTTAATCTTTGCCAAAATCTTTTTTATACCAATTTTCTCTCGGTAACTGCCCTCTGCTGCCTCCTACCTGATCTTTGACTACAGATTCCCATTTGCTTATGCTGTGTTGAGGGTTGAGCCCTCTTCCTTTCCCTCTGAAGAACTCCTCCATCACTGTCCCTATTCTTATCACAATAATTCTAAGTATTTCTTATGGGGTTTCTATAAGTGCCACCGTGTAGTGCATTTCATTTGTATTTTAATAAATAATGCTTGCCTGAAGATCAGAAAGTAAAACAGCCAAACTGATCAGCTTTACAGACCAGGCAGTGGTGACACACACCTTTAATCCCAGTAGCCACACTAGTTTGCCATAGGAATCGGGTGGCAGTGGTGCACGCCTTTAATCCCAGCCCCTAGAGAGGAATATAAGATGGGAGGAGACAGCTCTCAGGAGCAGTCTCATTCTGAGGATTTCTGGAGGCAGGATCACCATTTCAGACTGAGGTAGAGATAAGAGCCAGGGGCTGGTTGTTTTGCTTTTCTGACCTTCAGGTTGAACCCCAACATCTTTCTCTGGGTTTTTTTTTAATTGTGCAACACCACTGTGTAATTGAGACTTCATCATTTCTCATGTGTTGTTAGAACAACCTTCTGAGCTTAGCATCTCCAAAATTATTTGATCCAATGTTTGTGTCACTTTATGAAATTTGAATTTTTTTCTGTCGCTCTCCTAATTAACTTTTTGCTAAAGCCATCTGTTGTCTTTGAGACTCAGCCCTGGCTTTGAAGCATGGCTTCACTGTATGCAACAAGATGATGACTATTTGTGCTTCCACACGGAGGCTTCTTCATTCCACCATCGTCCGATCTCGTCTGAAATAAGGAATTTTCTCTTATTTTGGCTCTCTAAGGAGATCCCCATCTTCTCTCTTTCTTTACACATTGATCATGGGACAATGAGACATCCTTCTGATTTCATTGCTCCAAGAGGAAAGCACCCTGTACTCTCCTTGTGCCTGGCCATTCTTCTGACTGTACCGTTCCTGCACTCGATAGCCACTATTTGCCTATATTTCCTACTGGGCTCTGAGTTTCTTCAGTGTAGGTTCAAGGTCAATAGTAATAAATTGGAACTGGCATGCACTTGGAGGGTCAAGGATGAGCAAAGCCTCACTCAGGCAAAGGTTGACATCTTAAACACTGTTGAGTAATGGGTCCATTTGCTATTAATTTAGACTGTGAGATATAGAACAATGATAAGTGAAATATATCTGCATGGAAAAATGGTGGCCAGATTGAAGCCTTTGATGTAAGATAAGGAATGGCAGAGTCAGGGTGAAGTAGGAGGGCTTTACAATTAGTATAATTAGAATTGAATTTTGAAAAAAAATGTATGGACAATAAATACAGGATGAATTCATCTAAGAGAATGAGAATCTTTCCTTAATAGTTTTCATATGTAAATAAAAAGATGTACTTTAGGGTTACAGAAAGAACTAGAGAGAGAAAATACAAAGCATAGAGAAGCATTCATTCTTCAGATGTTGACCAAGGATAAATGCTTATGTGCAATTCTGTGTTTGAAACTGAGGTGTAGTTGGGGTTTCATACTTGAGAAGCAAGCCAGAATAAGGAGTAATGACAGTGGTTTAGGCTCTGGTCTGAAGGCCTACACTGAGTCCCCATGCCAGGTACCTGCTATAAAGGCAGGACTAAGCTCTTTTCGTTCTTTTTGGATCAGCATTTTTCAGAATCTCTGCAACATTCCTTGTTGATTTCACAAAGACAGACAGATGGCCTTGTGCTATTTGGTAAGTAAAACAAGAGGGGAGGTCGTTTTCCTCAGCACTGGCCCAAAACAGCAGCTGGAACTGTTTGCTTGGCTGACAATGACTCCAATGTCTCTCTGGTCACTATCTGCCTTGATACTGCAAGTAGCTGGGAAGCATCAGTATTTTTCCCCTATATTATTCTTGGGATACTACAGTTTTGAAAATTTTTTTAACCTGTCTCCCAAAGATTTTGCAGTTTATATCAGACTTTGTCTATGTCAAATATATCTCCTCTCAAAATATTTATGAGACTTCGTCACTGAATAAACACTCACTAATACATTTATTTCTCAAAGGGATTTGGAGGTAACGAAATGAGTATCCAAGTTAGGCTATCTAGCCAGGTAAGATTTAAAAGCAGAGTTAATCTTATGCCACTGGACACTGGCAGCTGTAAGCGTGTGAGCACATTAATTATGTCCTTCAGCTGCCTGGAACGCATACCTGGAGAAGATGGCATTTGGGGAGGTGGAGGTGCTATTATGGTACAAGTAAGGGCATTGAGTACACCCAGAGTATGGAGTGGACTACGTTGTCTTAATAAGCAGAATATAAAGAAAGAAAAGTCATTATCTTGAAGATTCAGATTCCAGAAATTAAAGAATTCTCACGTCTGTTCTTATAATATCAACATTGCCTTTGCTTCTCATTCTCCAGTTGCATCTCCTACTTAATGAGTCCTTTTCTTTGGATTTGGATTTAAGAGGAAATCTCTGAGTCAGAACAAATGTTCTTATGAGCAGTGTACACCTCCCCTCTACAGGACTCTATTGTGAGAATCAGTCTGTCAATGAGTGCCCGTCTGCGTGCACACAAAAAGCTGCGTGAGGGCAGGAATGCTATCCTTTCCTGCTGTTTGTTAGCAATCCCAGAAGTGTTTGTTGAAAACCTAGCAGATGCCAGGTGATCTTTCAGGAACTGAGGGTACCACAAAAATGAGCAAGAGAAGGTGTTCTCCTTCGGCTCGGTTTGAATTTAGCAAAGGCAGAGCATGAAGCAGCTGGTAAGTGGCCTGAGGTGGTGAGGAACACCTTGGGCAGCAGGAAGAGAGACATTGGATTGCAGCAGTTTTAAGAGAGGAGGTGGTGACTCAGGAAGCTGCAAAGAGGAGTTTCCACTGAACTCAGTCAGAAACTGAATGAAATCATCAAGCATAACTGGGGGTGCTCCCTGTGAGAAGCGCGCAGTTCCTACCCTGTACACACGGTGAGAAGCGCGCAGTTCCTACCCTATACACACGGCGAGAAACGCTATGTTTCACTGAGCTGAAGGACTGTGGAACGCTGAAGGTGAGGAGGGTCAAGTCTGTGGTATGACGTGAAAGAGAATTGTGAGGAAAGCCAGTTCTGGGGCTACAGGTAGAACTCTCAACAGCTTGGTCACAGAGTCAAGATCCACCGTGAACAAACACAAGAGGGGGAAAGTACTGGAACCCAAGCAGCAGCCATGTGGTAGTTCTGGGAGCTGGAACCAGATTTTTCTGCTGCTTACCATTTCCTCTGTCTGTCAGGAACAGGTCCACTCTGATGGTGCCATATGTGATGTGCTGCTTTGACAGTCCGTTTCAGAGACCCATGAAGTGGACACTTACACACGTGCAGGGAATCGATGACAGGACTATAGTGTGAGGCTCCTGTCCTCCCTGGTGAATACGAACAGATTCTAGAACAAATGTGGGTCTAATTTGTATAGGAACATGGTAATGCTGTAACGTGGGTGTGGAGCATTCCCTGGAAGCTCATGTGTTGCAGACTATTGTTCACCTGTGGTGCTATAGGGAGGTAAGAACCTTTAGGAGTTGGAAGCTTGTTGGAAGGAACTTGTATCACCAGAGGTGGACTCTTAGAGGGCATTTTGGAGTTCTGGAAATTTCTCTCTCTTGCTTCCTGAATACCATTAGGAGAATGGCCTTCTCTGCCATGAGCTGCCATAACTTACTGTGCTACCACAAACCTGAAACAACGGGGCCAAGTAGCCATACATAGAAACTTCTGAAATGGAAGACAAAGACATTTATTTCAGCAACAGAACATGGCAAAATGTCGTGAATTTCACTAGGAACTTAAGTCTGTTTCTGCAGAGCTACACAAGTGAGGAACAGGGATAAGTGTAGATGAGGGGGGTATTTGTTCTTTAAGTTATTCTGAATTTGGCTACTTAGGTGCTTTAATAATTGTATAATAAATTCCTTAAGCTCACTTAGAATTTATAATGGGCTACCACTATTGCTGGGGGAATATTTGCTCAGGCACAAAGGTCATGAGGGCCTAAAACCAGACTAAATGGGCTATCTGAGCATGCAGTATGTAACTTCCCCAAATTGAGGCAACATAAGTCTGCCAAGGGACCTGCCAGAAACAGTTGTTGTGCCATGAGATGAGATGACCTTGATACCAGTGCTGCTACACCCAGCTTGTCTCCTGGGATTCTGGGTCCTTGACCCCTGTGCCTACTCAACCCCCACCCCCAAGTGGGGTAGAGTGTAGATGGAAGTTTCTGTCCCACCTGGTCCTGCAGTCATTCAGTCCCAAGGAAAAACACAGAGGCTTATATTAGTTCTAAACTGCTTGGCCTATTATTAACTAGCTCTTACAACTTATATTAAATCATAATTCTTATCTATGTTTAGCCACATGGCTTGGTACCTTTTCTTAGTGGAGCATTTTCAACTTGCTTCCTCTGTGTCTGGGTGGTGACTACAGACTGAGCCCAGACTCTTCCCAGAATTCTCCTAGTCTGGTTGTCCCACCTATACTTCCTGCCTGGCTATTGGCCAATCAGTTTTTTATTAAACCAATATGAGTAACAAATCATTACAGGGTACAAGAGCATTGTCCCACAGCACTTCCCCTTTTTTTATTTTCAAAACAAGAACTCTGAATCTAACTTCCTTTGTTTAGCTTTTTTCCTGACCATTATCAATAACAACTTAACCAACACTCTGAACAAAGACAAACATCCATAATTCATCTTTTGGGAATGTGGGTGTAGTTTTCTAGGCTACTTCCTGCTCATTAGGGGCACTGATAATCTTATGGGGACCTAAAGAAAATTTAGTATTATGGGCAAGTGGAATACTGGAGTATTTGGTGAGCCTGGATCATTCCAGCCAGCAGGCTTGAGGCTGTTCTGGATGTAGAACTCAGAGGAAACTGAACCAGAGGTGCTCTGAAACATTGAATCATCTGTGCCATCTGTTCCCACTGAAGATTTTTCAGGGTGTCTTCCTTGATCCAGCCTTACTTTTCTTAACTAAGATTGAATCCACAGCCTCTCATTTCCTGTAGAAACAAAGGCGTAGCCTTTTCTCTGAAGTAACATATCTTTTGACTTAAAATTTGAAGTCAAGGCTACTGGCCAATCAGCGTTTTATTAAACCAATAAGAGTGACAAATCTTTATAGTGTACAAGAGCATTAGCCTAAAGAAACAAAGCAGCAGATCAAAGCAACACATTATAATAATAAAAATGGATATATCAGTCTAGTAAAATATACATCTAAATCACAAGCAATAAGCATAAGAGACAGTAGTATGTTTTATTTTAGAAACCCTAAGCTTCGCCATGAACAGGGGGATTTGGTTCTGTAAGGTCACTTTTGAGAATGGAGAGATGGCTTGGTGGTTAAGAGCACTGACTGATCTTCCAGAGAACCCAAGTTTTGTTCCCAGAACCCATACAGTGGTTCATAACCATCTGTAACTGCAGCTCTAGGAGTTCAAAATCCTCTTTTGGCCTCTGTGGGCACTCATATGATGCAAACACATATATGCAGACAAACACTCAGACATGTAAGATAAAAATGAAAAGTAATAAAAAGAAGGTCACTTTTAAAACTCTCTACATATGTGTGTATAACTACACTGGTAATTCTCATATACATAAACAAAGATGAGAATAATGAAAATATTTCAAAAGAATAAAAAATTGGGACAGCAAGATTGTCATGACTTAAAACTTTAAAACCCACAGGAATTAAAAACAGGGAGCACTGGGCATATTGTTAGATTGATCAAAGAAACACGACCAAGAACCCAGAGCAAATTTGAAGCTAAAAGCCACGTCAGGGCAAGACCACAGCACACGCAACTATAATGAGCTCACACAACTAATGAAGAAAGCAAATAACTCAAGTAAATACAAACTGGGGATAGAGAGAAGTAAATATAACACAATTAGGAAAAGTGTGCAGCCTTGAGGTAATCATGGAGCTATTGAGAAGACCAACGGTGGGACACTTTGCTGTGACTTCTTTGGGTGACTTAAGAACATCAGATGGTTCCCAAGTGAACATGGGAAAAACAGAGATATTGGTGTGACAAGAGTCAAAAGGCCAGCACTGAACAGATGTGTCTATCCTCTGTCCCACTCCTTACACCGTGTGGATGCTGTCCCAGGATCCAGGCTCTGCCAGCTAAAGCCAGAGTCAGGTGATGTGAAGGGACAGAAATCAGGGAATTCTTCATGAGCAGTGTGAAGGGTCAAAAAGAAAGGATCAGGGCCAGGAGAAATGCTCTGTGGTTAGGTACACTTGTTGCTCTTCTGATTCAGTTCCCAGAAGTACAGGGCAGCTCAAATCATCTGTAAAGTTCCAGGGGATCATGCACACACACACACACGTGTACGCATAACTGAAAACAACAAAAATAAATATTAAATAAAGGACTATTTTTCCTTTATGCTACAGACACTAACCTACCAGTGTGACTCACATGCCACCTACTGCAAATGATCTGGGTGTCATTTGTTTGTCTCTGAGCCTTTGGGGTCCAGCAGAACAGAGTGCTCTTTATTTGTGTGATCATCTTCAGTGAATGAAGCCAGTGAATTATTGAGCAAACATGTGAATGGTGGCAGAATCCTGGAAAGACATTTTATTTTATATTGACTTGATTCACTGTATTCTTCACTTACCATTGTGTGTAACAGTAATGTCATTCATTTCTTAAAACTTTGTGCCTACAACCCTGAGTTCATGTTAGTGAGTATCCCATAACAGGAAACCGAGGTTAGATCCTCACCTCCCAACTCCTCTGACTTTGGTTATGGCCCACCCCACTTCCCTGCCATCTATGGAGGGAAAGCCACAGTGAATACCAGAAATCACCAGGTGTACTGAACTCTATAAGACCAACACTTTTTCTATACATGAGTACTTATGGCAAACTTTAAATGATTAATTAGCCACACTAAAAGATTAATAATAACTAGTAATAAAATAAATTTATCAGTATATAGTATTAATTATTGAAAAGTGTAAAGATTTTACCTTTGGAATGTTCTGTTTAATGTTCCTAGACTACACTGACTCCAGATAACTAAAGCCTTGGTGGAAAAACTTCAAACAAAAGGGAGCTAGTATATTTTAGGCTAGATTTGTAGGGATGATCATACATATATGGGAGATGATCTAAAGTACATAAACGCTATGCAAGCACGCTACCATTGTATACAAAGGGTAGAGTGTGCTCTGACTTCAGGTTGCGTGTTGAAAGGGAAGAATTCCTGGAACTGGTCCTTTCTGGATACTGAGAGAGATTTATTCGGGTCATTGAAGATGAAGGAAATTCTGTTTAGCTTCTAGTGGTGTAATTGAACCCCACAAGGAACCATGGGCTTGCTTCCAGCCTAGAAGTGCTGAGTTCCTCTTGATGGAGAGCCCTTTCTCCTAGAAGACCCCAGGGAGAAAGCCTCTAGAGTGTGCTCACAGGTCACATCTGAGGAAGCCCTGCCCTGGGAGCAGGATCACAATCCAGGGGCAATGATAAGCATGCGAACTTATACCACATTTTCCTTTGCCTGTACTCCTCATTTTAAGTGAATGTCTGTACCAAGAAATGTGCCTGCATGCTAACCAGAGAGACTGACAGCCCTGGAAAGAGTTGACCCCAGCTGCCAGTCTCCCATCAGTCTCTGTGTCTCTCGGCCTGCTTTGATGTGGGCTTGGGCAGATGAACTTCCCCTAGAAAGATGTGGAAATGGTAAGGCCAACAGCAAGTGGAGGAATCTGCTCCTGGCTCGCTCTAAGATGAATGAAATTCCCACTTCGAAATTCTTTCCTCTTCTGAAAATACTTGAAGCATTTTTTTTCAATTGCTATTTCCAGAGTTTGCAACAAGCAACAAGCAAACTCCAATCACGTTAAACATCCGTAGCTGTTGGTACTATTTTATCTAAGCCTTCTAGGGGTATCAGTGACTTGATGATGGGGGCTGAGCAGGATGAGGACATTTTGAGTCTCATCCAATGCTCTGTGGCTATCAGTCACAGAGAAATGGTAACCAATGAAGCAGTGCCATTGATAATTTCTTATGACATAGACAAGATTAGAAAGATTAGATGAAATGTCATGTTATCCAAAACTCATGAGAGGCCATCACAATTCAAATTCATGTCAGCTTATTAAATATTATTTGTCTGGGTTCTTGAGCATGCATGTATGAAGAATACAGGAACTCTGTCCCTAATTGGATATCCCCTCCCCCATATTCAGGATGCCTTACAAGAGTGAGTATGCATTTAGAGTATCATTTGTTTTGTACACACTTAGTGGCACACATAGTGTAGAGCTAGGGTCATAGCTGATAATAAATCTCAGTCCCTCCCTCCCTATTTTAGAATATACAACTCGGGTAAGGTTGTCAATCATTCATTCTCATTTTACCAACTCAGTATTTCTTTTCTTTCTCTGTGAACATCTTAGTCTAAACCTGGGTACTTAAAATGTCTTAGATCTCTCCACCTTTAATTTTTCTTGCACTTGAACTTTTCTGAACTATGATTTTGTACAGTTCACTGCACAATAGTCTTCCCATCTTGTGAATTGCAAGGCTCAGACCTTTTCTCAATGCTCATCTCTCTAGGCCACCTGGTATTGAATTAGACTGTGTACAGTCTTAGGACTGAAAGCTATGGCAGTCCCATAGTCAGAACAGTTCAATCTGTCTGCATTCCATGTATCTGTGCAAGTCCTTCAGGTAGGAAACCTTAGAAAAGCAAGACTCTAGAGGGCAGCGCTTCTTTGGTTCATTTGCAATCTTGAGAATGGAGTGAACATTTGCATTATTAATTCAGTGTGTCTGTGTTGTGAACATTATGAGCACAGGTTATCCTGAAAACACGGTAAAGACGAGGAACATGACTGAACCCTTATTTAATCTAATGGAACTGGGAATACTGGCATTGGGGATGTTGCACTGAGCATCTAGGCATTTTCCTGCGATGATTTTGGGGGGTGAGGATGAAAGGGACTGTGGGTGATGCTCTCTACAGTTGCTTCCTTGATGAAGACTCTGTTGACCACTTCACCGCCATTCCTAGGGATGTGGTTGACACTAGGGATGGCAGTAGGTGACAATGAGGGGCCACTCTCAAGGAAGACCAGGTAGGGAGGTTCTAGCTGAGTAGTAGAGATCAGAAGGCAAATCCTGCAATCCTATAGCTTCCCTGGAGACCATTGGCAAGGCTAGGTCTATCTTGTCCTGGGGAGCACAAAGCCAGTTTTCTTCCTTTGATAAATTGCTTAGGCATTTGTCTCCCCATATCAAAATATAGGTCCTTGGACACATGGGGTCTTGAGGGAGAAAAGTTCACTCACTTTGAGTTCCCCCTTCTACTCTGACCTATTTCCAACTCAGTGTCCTGCCTTGTAATTCAGAAGTCTCCATCCACTCCCAGAATATATTCTTTAAGCATTCAAATGCGACAATATAAATACACTCACAGTGATCTTTGCACATCTCAGTGAAGCTTTATAGAAATGTTAGCTTCAAATTATCCTGTTCTTGTTCCTTGTGCCCTCTGTATACACATGCTCACATCCATCCACTCTTACGTGTGTGCTGCCCGCTCATATCAGAGCCATTGACTCTGGTAAAATGTCATTTGGGTAGGACTTTCTGTAGAAAAGGAAGAGGCATCAAATCTCTCTCTCTCTCTCTCTCTCTCTCTCTCTCTCTCTCTCTCTCTCTCTCTGCTATGTGTGACTCAGCAAGGAGGTGCTGTGCACAAATTGAGAAGAGGCCATTTCTTAGTCAGTGCTCTATTGCTTTGAAGAGACACCATGATCGCAGAAACTCTGATAAAGAAAAGCATTTAATTAGGTCTTGCTCACAGTTTCAGAGGTTTAATCCGTTGTCATCATGGTGGGGAGCATGGCATTATGCAAGCAGACGTGGTGCTGGAGAAGTAGCTGAGAGGTCTACATCTGGCTCAGCAGGCATCAGAGAGAACAACACTGGGCCTTTCTTGAACTTCTGAAATCCCAAAGTTTACCCCTAATGGCAACTTCCTCTAACAAGGCCACACCTTGTATTCCCTCTCAAGTAGTGCCACTCCCTGATGACCAAGCACTCAATAGATGAGCCTGTGGGGGCTGTTCTTATTCAAACCACCAACAGCCTGAACACCATTGGCCCTAATCTTAGACTTGTAGCCATTAAGAACAGTGACAAACAGATGTCTATTATCTAGGCTATCCTGCCTGTGGTATTAGCTTGTTACAGAAAGATCTTTGGAGACTTTCTTGTGTTAGAAGATTTAGAAACCAACAATTTCCTAAAGGAAACACAATTCAGACCCATAACTCTGTTTTAAAAGAAGGGCAGCTGAATGGCGATCAGGGCCCTGTCTCAAGCCCCCATGCCTACTTTGTAAGTATAACTGAAAGGTCACTGTTTTAGAAGCACGGGTTTCCATCCCTACATCTGGAGGTTTGAGGAACAGTTTTTTTTTCTAGGTTTCTAAATCTGAGTTTTCTTCGGTAGAGACCAAGTGAAAATAGACAGAAAATAAACCAGACATTTCCTCTATCCAGATGTCCAGAGGGAAAATTGCCCACGCATGGGGCCAATGCATGAGACGGCTCTCCAAGCCAAAATTCTCAGGAGTCCAGGGGATCAGATATCTCTCGTGCATGGCTCTATTCCATAAGCATGGACCCCCCAAGGTTCCAAGCCTGGTTTATGCTTTTGTAGGGATTTGAGTCATCTCTTCAAGGTCTGGTCACCATGCCAGAGTGTTCGGCTGCCAGTGTGGGTCCAAGGCTCCAGAAGCATGGCCATCAGGAAGATATGTGGGAAACCTCTCTCAGGTATGCAAGTTCAGCAGTCCTTGAGGCGCTGGAAGTGGGAGCTGAGGGACGCTTTCCTTGGCAATTTTGCTGGAGTGTCAGGGCACATAGTCCCTGGCTGCCTCTGGGTGTAGAACAGCTAAGAAGGAAATATTTATCCCCTCATGTCTGGCATGCTGACTTACCCCATCCAAACTTTTCATCCGAATCCTGCTCAGCGCATGTAGTTTTCTCTCACTAGTTTATGAGTCTCTGCATGGTGTGGCTGTTAATCTCTTTAAACGATCACGCCTACTGTGTATTTTCCTGTATGGTAAATCCCACGCCTCTTTATGTAGCTCATTCTTAATTTTAGAATTTTGCCCCTTTTGAATGTGTCTTTCTACCTCCAATAGAAAATACGTTTCTCAATAGGCTGTTGCTTGGGTTATAGGGAGTGTGCTAGATGTCACAGCTGGTCTTGTTGGACCCTGGGCTTTAAGAATGTCATACATTTTACCACTGAAGCAAAATTACCTTCTGTAAACAGAATTTTCACCTTCCTTTTCAACTCCATTCTTGAGTGTTTTTATGGCGATGTCTAATAGAACTTTCTTTCCTGTATTGTACTCACGTGCACTGTTTAAACGAGGACCGCGGTTTCCTGCGTGGGTAGCAGAGGAGACTATGCCTCTAGTCCCCTGCGGATTTCTGCAGGACCTGGAAGGTATCCCAGTCCAGTATCTTTGTAAGGAACGTTATGCAGGAATCTACTTCTGATCCTCCTGTCTCACAGCAGCCTAGGAGACAGACACTTTGCACTCCTGTATGCCGAGGTAACAGCAGGGAACGGTAGCATCTTGGCCGTGGCCATGTGATGGAGAGCTCTGAATGGAGACCAGTGCCCAGGCCCTGTGGCCGAGAGTCTGAGTTTGCAGTCACAGAACCGCTTATTTCCAAGGGAACTTAAGTCCCAAACATTTCTTTTCTGTACTCCAAAAGAATCACTATGAAATTTTTCAAAGCAAAGTTAAATGTTTATCAACTGTGGAAAGTTTCAAATTTTGGACTCAAATACCAGCAAGCTCCCAGGCTCCATTGTACTACGGTGATTCCGTGAGCCACAGAGCAGTGAGTGGAGGCTGAGTTGTCATAGGTCTTCTCCCTGAGGGTGCTAAAGCCGACAATCTGTAATGCATGTCAAGAAACTGACCTCATTTAGTTAATCTTGTCGTTAAAAACCTACAATCAAAAATGTCTTGCAGTTTCTCAACACTTTTCTAAATATGCTTTGTTTTGGGTCCCAGGGCAACTGACCTCATTAACATCTGCTGTTGTGGGACTGCCTTGATTGCATTCTGATGCTTTCCTTTGGTTCATTCATCGTACCTATTTATGGATCATGGGGCAAGGATGGGGATAGACTGACGGCAAGCCTGCTTTTGTTCAGTCTGGTTTAGTTCTGGTGCTAGAATCACTTGCTTTCCCTCCCTTCCTTTCGTCCCTGTACTAACGCTCTCCTAGAGTGCAGGACTTCTGCAGTGGCTACCTGTACCAGGGCTTCTGTACTCTAACTGTACTCCACACAATTTACAGGCTAAAGATTGATTATGTTAAGTATAGATCTGAAAATATTTAAAAAAAACAAAAAGGATAGGACTTCCAGGCAGGCCTGGTGGCATAGGCCTATAGCTCTGTCTACTTAGGAGACTGAGCAGAGAGACTATTTCGTTGGTTAGATTGATCTCTAAAATGATCATGTCTGATGAAGGGCCTAGGTGAGAGAACTGGAACTCACAGAAGCTCAATGGCTGGTGTTCACCACACTGGCCATGGACAGCTGACCAGAGCCATAAGCACTGTGCCCTGCATCTTGACAAATTCAGCTTTCTGAAGTGATAGCAACACGGAAGGATTCACATTTCATGGATTTTAAGTTTGCAGTGAACATTCATTTACAGTCCTAATCTCAAGAAACCCAAGACAGAGACATGACCAACTTCATTCCGAAAGACAAGGGGAGTGGTGGTGGGTTGAGGAGTGAGGTCCTGGCCACAGGCAGCGAGCACAGAATCACCATTTGAGACCACAGATGTCTGCCCAATGTATGTTCTTCTTAGTTCCCTGGGTGCTCATGTGTCTTGTCATCCAAAGCTTGGCTGAAGACTCATGGCACCATTGTGTGGTTTATAATGACTTGTTACCTGCCATGAAACTTTCCTTTACAGTGTCTAATCTCCAGGGGACATCATCCATTCCACACTCCTCTCCCAACAGTACAGTGTTCATCTCTTGACTTCCCTCCCTCCTCCTGCTCTCTGCCTCTGTGTCCCTCCCCTCATCCCCCCATCTATCCTTCCTTCCCATCCTTTCTTTTTTTTTTACTTTCCTTTCTTCAGTACTAGAGGCTCTACTCAGGGCCTCGCACAAGCGGGGCAAACACTCTAACATTGAGTTCTATCTCCACTGTCCCTGTACTTTTTATCTTGAGACAGACCAGTTTTGGACTCATTCTATACACAAGCCAACCTCGAGCCCCTGCTTTTCCTGTGTTAGACCCCTGAGCTGCTGGGACAGTAGACCTTCTGCCATCAAACCTGGATACAAGTCTCATTTGTATCTTTCTTATGCCATCCTTGTCTGCCCTTGAAGTTCATCTTGTCTCCAGCTTCTGGAATCTAAGTACTGTAGCTGCAGTAACCATACTATTGTCTTTGTTTTATCATCTGTCCATCATCCCCAAATGAGCATAGTGCTTCCTCATGTGTCTGAGCACTTCCAGTAGATGTGAAAGAGTGAGGTGACATTGTAAAGTGCAGGATGGTAGCTATGGTTTGCTACTGGTATGATTCCTGAGCATTGTCCTGGAAGGTAATACATTGTTAGGAATGATTTTATTATTTTAGATAAATGTCTTATCCATGTTATTCAGGATGAGACCTATGGCTAGAAATACTAGTTGTGAAATACTAATAATGTGTTTATATTAATATAGAAAAGTCACCAGATTTCTGGAGGGGTATTTTATTTCTACTGGTTGATTTTATAAATTTTTCTAGTTAGCATACTAGATGAGTTTCATTATGGTATTCTCTCTCTCTTTCTCACTCTGTGTGTGTGTGCACACACATGCATGAGTGTGTGTTGTGTGTGCATGCTAATGATTATATGCACAGAGGCCAGAAGTCAACACCAGGTGTCTTCTTCAGTCTCTCTCTGACTTTGAAGTAAGGTCACTCAAAGCACGGAATAATTTCCTACAACATGTTTTGATAATATTTGCCCCCTCTTCCTACTCCTCCCAGATCCACCATCTTCCTCCTCCCCACCTAACTTTGTGTCTTCTTCTAATCTTTTTAAGTATACGGAGTCCAATTTGCATTGTTCAAATACTACAGAGAGTGGGGTCAGCCCTGAGAATATGGACTCTTATTAGGATCACATCTTTTAAAAATATGCCTCCCCTTTTTTTGGTAGTTATCAATTATTAACAGCCTCTCAGCCGGGGGTGAGCCTGGGCATGTACTCAGAGGATTTGGTCTAGCCTTCTACAGTCACTTGTTTGTCCATGTTCATTATTTTCTCCTCACAATGTCCAGGAAACAGAAAATGCCCATCAGCTGGTGAATGCGTGATGAAACCGTGCTGCATTTACACAATGGAATATTACTCGGCTGTTAAAGAAATGAAATTATGGAGTTCACAGGCAGGTGGACGGGTCTGATAGCAATCATCCTGAGTGAGGTGACCTGGATCCAGAAATTGTGTTTCCGTGACTGCTCATTTCACTCTTTTGTAGCCAACACACCGAGAACGTTTCACTATGTTATGTGGGGAAATCACCTTCTTATGTGAGCGTTAGGTTGGATTCTGACATGCTGTGTACTTTCTGGGTTACATGTGTGGATCTGCGCTCCTGTACACAAGAGCCCTCTGCACACCCCAAGTGCACTCTCTGTGTGGCTCTTTCCTCCCTAAGCCTTTACGTGGCTGCACCATTATAAGAACCATTTGATTCTGCCCAACTTGATCCATTCCTGCTTGGGCATGCTCCTGCCCATGTGCTGATCTGGTTTTGTGGGACCTGGAGCTTATGCAGTTCAGGGGAATCCTTTTGAAAAAGAAGATGAGCTCATGGCCATGAATGCCAACTGGCAAATTCGTAATCAGTTGCAAATGAGGACATTTACTACAAAGGAGGAAAGAAGTCACAACCAAGTCTAAAACTCTGAAAAACCTCATTTGCATTTAGCTTAGCTTTTTTGTTTCCTGAGGTAGGGTGTGTGTGACTATTTTAATCATATTTGTATATTTTTATGATCATTAATTTAAAAATTAACCTCAGATTATACAACTATGATTAAACCATACTTTAATCTGTTGTGTTGCCTGAAGCTCTAAACTGTGTTATCAAATTTCTCTTTTTCTACATGTCCTGATTCTGTAGTTAGTCCATTACTGAAACTCTGGATATCAAACATGTGTATTCTCTCTGTCTCTCTCTCTCTCTCTCTCTCTCTCTCTCTGTGTGTGTGTGTGTGTATGTGTGTGTGTGTGTGTGTGTGTGTGTGTGCGCATGTGCACACACACATATTGGGCAGCTTTGCTGGTGGTCCCAGCCTGAGGACTTGACTTCAATCAAGGTGTGAAGACACGACCCCTCATCTCTAGTGACCAGAAACCAGAGCTTCTCCTAATGTCTACCTGCTATTTCTTCTCTGGACATTCCCAACCTCCATTGCCCTCCACTTGGTAACTATGTTCTGTGTGAGGAAACTTCTGGAACTGTGTGACTTTCCTTTTCTATTACAGACACAGATACCTCCTGGAAGGCTTGCTATGCTCCAAACTGGTTCCAAAAGGTGGCCCTCTTTGAGAGAGAAAAGAGTAGCCTGGCTCTGTTAGGAAAAATTAGGAATCACACAAATATGTCCCTTAAGCCCAACTAGCATGTGTCTCATGACTCCACAGTCCTACTCATGCTATGACCATTCTGGAAATGTGTGGAAGGGGAAGAATGGTTAATAGATCTGGTGTCCTTCTCCAAATATTGCTAGAGTAGACTGCTTTGAAATTTTGACAAAATCAATCTTTAAATGACTGAGCCTGGAAGACTATATAAGGTAGGCTCTGGAGCTGTCCTTGGCCAGCCATTCCCAAGACAGATGCTCCACATCTAGCCGTTCCTCAGACCCTGCCATGGGTATAGAGATTCCCAGGGTGGTTAGTGACCATGGATCCTTTGATGGCTTCAGGATACTCATCCTTTACCGGTTTCTAAGGCATGAGCTTTCTCCTCTGAATTACCTCTCCCTACCCAGCTGGGGAGACTGGCCCAGTTCTCCTGTCCCACCTTGCTAGGAGTCACCCTTTGGTGTTAAATGCTTGAAATAGAGCTTCTTATAGAAAACAGTCATTTGGAGCACTGGGTATGATTCTAGAATCTTCTGTGTGAGTCAGAGTTTTACCAAATTCTTCATTTCCTTCCCAGCCCTCACAACACTTCAGCTGGGAAGAGAAGACGATGCTTCCTTACAGATCTGGACCCTGAAGCTCACAGAGGTTGATACACACCCCCTGGTCTCACCCTGCAGGGAGAGAGCTTTGATTTAAATCCAGATGTTTGATCTCAACACCAATTCCTACCAAATATCCAGTGTGTCCCCTCAGCCCTCTATTCCCCAGGGCAAGGCCTTTGCTCTGTTCAGGAGACTCCTACTCCTACCTTGAGACACATGTTGGTATACTTGATGGGTGATTGTAGCATTCTCGCTTGGTGGTTCACACTTAAGTTTATTAGGGAAGCATTTGCACAAGTGCCCCAGGGAAGACTGGGAAGCGTATAGAACATTCCAACGAGGTGCTCTCCTTGGCTCACCGTTTCAGCTCTGTGAATCAAGCATAAACTTTGACTTTCTTCTAAGACATTTTTTCCCTGATAAAATCAATATTGGATCTACTTGGAAGCTTCAGAGACGGTTTTTGAGGTCTCCTTTTTTTAGAATATACTTAGATTGGCTAGTATGCTTACTTTCTGTGTTACCCAGTCTACACTTTCCTAACAACCACATATATTTTTAAATGACATATCTCCAGACTCATAAAAACAACTGAATATTTGCCCCCAAAAAGAACATAAATGGGGCTTTGGTGATCAGAAGAACATTTGTGTAGAAGTTTGAAGGCAAAAGAAATTGTTTCTTTTCCTGGAACTACTCAATACTTCAGACCCTATAAAATAGGAATGGACTGGGCTCATGGCTCTAGAGGGAAGGATGACAAGGGAGGTGTGACTTACATTTGGGGGAAATAAGAAATCTACAGGACTCATTGCCTGGACATCACATGCTCCAAAAGACACTGAGCAGCACTGTGGTCTTGACTATGTGCAGAGACTGCCGATGTTGAGGAATTAAGCTGAGTTACTGTGGTTTTGCCATTGTATATACTTAAGGGAACACCAAGAAGGTCATAAACTGGTGTCTGAAGTTCTTACCTGACAAGCCAGTCAAGATGTGACTATCTCACTTTGGTTTCTACCAAGCTTCATGTCTGCCCAAATAAGTAAGTACTTCAGACTTCTGAGAATCGCCTTTTGAGTCTTCAGGCACATGTGTGGAGGCGGTCTTTCTTAGTCTCTGCCCTGTCTTGTAGAAATGTAGCTAATGAAGAAGTATTTGAATTAGAGACATTCATATAATGGTGGGTTAAGTATGCTGGACACACCTTATCTAAGGAAATTCCCAAAGCTCTTGGAGTATCCCCATGTACAGATGCTCCTAGCCAGGAAACTCCCCATCGGTCACTGCGTCTCTAACCTATGGTTAGAAAATTTTCCTTTGAGCTGGACATGGTGATGCACTTCTGTGAGCCTTGAGCCTAGGAGACTATATCTAGAAGATTGTGAATTCAAAGAAAACATAGTGTGTTCAAGATCATCCTGAGATACACTGGGAAATCCAGCCTCAAAAGCAAAATGAACAATCAAAATGACTCTTTTTCTGTAAGTTGAACTTGCATCACGTAACATGCATTTCCAAACTTTGACATAGCTAGTCCTCATTTGACTTTCTTTATAGATATACATTATTTTTGTAATTTTTTTATTTTAAAAAAGCTATCTTTTCTCATTTTACATATCAATCCCAGTTCCTACTCCCTCTCCTTCTCCTGTTTCCTCCACCTTATCTCCCATCCCACTCCCCATCCACTCCTCAGAGAGGGTAAAGCTTCCCATGAGGAGTCAACAAAGTCTAGCACATTGCTTTTAGGCAGGTCCAAGACCTCACCCCACTATTTCTAGGCTGAGCAAGATATCCCTCCAAAGAGAATGGGTTCCAAAAGGTCAGTACAAACAGCAGGGATAAATCCTGGTCTCACTGTCAGTGGCCCCACAGTCTGCCCCAGTCATACAACTGTCACCCACGTTCAGAGGACTTAGTTTGGTCCTATGCTGGTTCCCTCACTGTCGGGCTGGAGTTGATGGGCTCCCATTCACTCAGGTCAGCTGTTTCACTGGGTGTCCCAATCATGGTCTTGACCTCTTTGCTGGTATTCTCACTCCTCCCACTCTTCAACTGGACTTTGGGAGCTCAGCTCCAGTGTTGATTTCTGCCTCTGCTTCCATCAATAGCTGGAAGGTTCATGCTTATCTTTCAAGGTCTGGGTTACCTCATCCAGGATGGTTTTTTCTAGTTCCATCCATTTGCATGCAAATTTCAAGATGCCATTGCTTTTTTTTTTTTGTTTAACCTGTGAGTAGTACTCCATTGTATCAATGTACCACATTTTCTTTATCCATTCTTCAGCTGAGGGGCATCTAGGTTGTTTCCAGGTTCTGGTTACTACAAATAATGCTGCAGCATTCGTGTTTTAATATTAATTTAATATATAAAGCATGTGTTGCTTATACATTAAAATTGCCATTGGCATATTTGATATCATCAATTTTCCTGATACTTTAAATAAAATGTGCATGTTTTAGTTTTGTTTCTGTGGCAGCCTGAGGTAGAAGTGGCTTTTTCTGATTGACAGAGTTAGAGTCAACCTGAGCAGCCGAGTGCTCCACCCAAAAGCATGAGGTGTTTCAGTGATCAAGCTTGAACTTGGATCTTCTCATTACAGGTCTGTTATTCATCCTTAACACAGCCCCATCTCAATCATCAGTGTCTGAACAGACAAGGCAATGTTGCTAGGGGAAAATACTTCACAATGTAGAGTGTGATGCAGACATATTAGAAGGTTCAAATATATAAGAAGTTTCAGGGGCCGATGAGATAGCTCAGTGGTTAAAAGCACTCGCTGCTCTTGTAGAGGACCAGATTTAGGTCCCAATAATCAATTGGGCCGCTCCCAGCTGCTTTAACTTCAGCTCCAGGGGCTCTGATGTACTCTTCCAGCTCCTCGGCCATCAGGATTCATGAGCACAGTCTCATACACAGACACATATATGCACAAATAATTAGAAAATAAATGTGAAACCTCATTAAAAGCTTATTGTAAACATGGGAATGCTGTCCTATGATTTTTTTCATGGCTGGCAGTGTAGCAGGCTTGTTTACACAGCATCACCACAGCACTGACAGCTGCTGTCACACACAGGCCACTGCTAACTGAAACAGTCTCATGAGACGTGTGACTGTGAGTGTATATGTGTATACATGTGCATGTCAGTGTGTGCTTATGTGTGTTCCTGTGTATGAGTGTGTACACGCGTGTGTGCGTGTGAGTGTGGCTCTAGAATGGCACGGTAGCTTTGCTCTGTCTTCCATTCTGCTTGTTTGTGATTTGCCTGCCAGTGAAGATCACAGCCCTCACCGTTCACAGTGACGTCCTTTTAGAACTGCTAATAAGTACCACAAGGGAGATGATAGTCACTACTTAGAGCAAGCTGCCTGAATGCATCTCTTGCTGTCTGCAAGCCCACCAGCGCTGCTGGATTTTCTACTTGAAAGCAATTCATTTTCATTCTATTGCCCATTCATTCAGTGTGGCTTGCTCACACAATGTAGCTTCACTTGATGTTCTGATCATTTTCTAAAGCTTATTTTTATCTTTTTATCATCACATATTGCCCTTATTTATTAAATCATTACACTAGACCTCACAATTATAATCATATTTAAAATAATTAAAATTAAAAACCACATGTCTTGTGGGATTAGAATATTTTTTATCCCAAATCCTTGGGAGATTTGAGGTTAGGATAGAATTATGTCACTTATATATATTTTTATTAAATTTATTTTTGACAATTTCATAGGTGTATTATATTCTGATTTTTTCTTTCCCACCCTCTTTGTATCAGTTACATGATTTAAAGGGTGCTTTTTAGTTTTTTAAATTTAATTTTATTAATTTATATTAATTAATTATTTTTTCCCAACCTGATCACAGTTTCCCCTCCCTTCTCTTCTCCCAGCCCCCGCTCCAACCTCCCATCTCCTCACTGCATCCACTCCTCTGCCTTTCTCTTCAGAAAAAGGCAGGTCTCCCCTGTAGATCAGCCAGCCATTGTATATAAAGTTGCAGTAAGAGTAAGTACCTCCTCCCCCATTGAGGCTGGACAAGGCAACACAGTAGGAGGAAATGGATCCTGGAGCAGGTAATAAATTCAGAGACAGCTCCTGCTCCCACGGTTCAGAGTCCCACAAGAAGACCAAGCTACACAACCGTAACATATATGCAGAGGGCCTAGGTCAGTCCCATGCAGGCTCTCTGGTTGGCAGTTCAGTCTCTGTGAGCCCCTGTGAGCACAGATGAGCTGACTCTGTGGTTTTCTTGTGGTGTCCTTGGCCTCTCTGGCTCTCCCAATCCTTCTTCCCTCTTCCACAGGACTCCCTGAGTTTTGCCTAAGGATTGGCTGTGGGTCTCTGCATCTGTTCCCATCTGTGGCTGGTGAAGTCTCTCAATGGCAAATTGGGCTAGACAATAATCTGTTGGTATAGCAGAATATCATTAGGAATCATTTCATTGACCTATTTTTTTGTCAGTCATATTTGATTCTATCTTAGGTCTCTGGGCTATCCAGCCTCTGGGTCCTGGCCCTCTAGCCAGTGTCAGGGGTGGGTTCTCTCTCATGGTATGAGTCTCAAGCTGGACCGGTCATTGGTTGGCCATTCCCTCAATTTCTGTGCCACCTTTACCCCAGTATATCTTGTAGGCAGGGCAAATTATAGGTCAAAGATTATGTGGCTTGGTTGGGGTTCCAATTCCTCCACTCTAAGTATTGTCTGGTTACAGGAGACGGCCAGTTCAGGCTCTGCAGTCCCCATTGCTTAGAGTAGTAGCTAGGATCATCCTCATAAGATTCCCGGGAATTTCTACTGCCCTAGATTTCTAGCTCATCCCAGGGATGCCCTTGATTCCAGTTGTATTCCTCGGTACTCTCTCCCTCCATCCTTCCTCAACCTGGTCCCACCTGTTCCCACGCCTGTCTCCCCATCCACCTGTGATGCCTATTCTATTTCCCTATCACAGTGAGATTCATGTAACCCCTCCTTAAGCCCTCCTGGATATTTAGCATCTTTAGGTCTGTGAATAATACCATGGTTATCCATGGCAATATCCACCAATAGGTAAGTACGTGCCATGTTTGTCTTTCTGCATCTGGGTTACCACACTCAGGATGGTCTTTTCTAGTTCTATCCATTTTTGGAGCAAATTTCATGATGTCATTGTTTTTAACAACTGAGTAATTCTCCAATGTGTAAATGTGCCCCATTTTCTTTATCCATTCTTTGGTTGATGGACATATAGGTTGTTTCTAGTTTCTGGCTATTATGGAACCTTCTATGAATGTAGTTGAGCAGGTGTCCTTGTGGTATGGTAGAGTGCCCTTTGGCTATATGCCCAGGAGTGGTATATCTGGCCCTTGAGGTAGGTCAATTACCAATTTTCTAAGAAACTGCCATACTGATTTCCAAAGTGGCTGTACAAGTTTGCACTCCCACCAGCAGGGGAGGAGCATTCCCCTTGCTCTACATTCTCCCCAGCATGAGTTGTCATTTGTGTTTTTGATCTTAGCTATTCTGACAGGTGTAGGTGAAATCTCAGAATGCTTCAGATATGCATTTCTCTTATGACTTAAGGATGCTGAACATCTTAAGTGTTTCTTGACCATTTGAGATTCCTCTGTTGAGAATTCTCTGTTTAGATCTGTACCCAATTTTTAATTGGATTATTTGGTTTGTTGATGTTCAGTTTCTTGTGTTTTTTAAAAATATATTTTGGAAATTAGCTCTTTGTCAGATGTGGGGTTGGTAAAGATCTTTTCCCATTCTTTAGGCTGTGGTTTTGTCCTATTGATGGTGTCCTTTGCCTTACAGAAACTTTTCAATTTCATTAGGTCCCATTTATTAATTGTTGATCTTAGTGCCTGTGTTAGTGGTGTTCTGTTGAAAAAGTTGTCTCCTGTGCCAGTGCATTCAAGACTATTTGCCACTTTCTCTTCTATCAGGTTTAGTGTATATGGTTTTATATTG
The DNA here is from genome assembly GCA_004026605.1 of Ondatra zibethicus. Taxonomy (NCBI): domain Eukaryota; kingdom Metazoa; phylum Chordata; class Mammalia; order Rodentia; family Cricetidae; genus Ondatra; species Ondatra zibethicus. The sequence continues at coordinate 94,605 of PVIU01005194.1, forward strand.
AGGTCTTTGATTCACTTGAACTTGAATTTTGTGCAGGGTGATCGATATGGATCTATTTGCATTCTTTTATATGCTGACATCCAGTTAAACCAGCACCATTTGTTGAAGATGCTTTCTTTTTTTCCATCGTATAATTCTGGCTTCTTTATGACAATTCAGGCATCCAAAGTATGTGGATTTATGCTGGTGGTTCGCTGTAGATATGGATGAGGGAAGTGATGGCTTCCCATGACAAACAGAAGGCTGCTTCACAAGGCTGTAAGCTTTTGTGTCCCTGCCAGCAATCCTTCTGCTCACCAGGCCAGAGTCCAGGCTAAGCTGACATCAGACTGCCATTTATGACATTGTCATCAGCACTGCCATCTTGAGGGCCCACTTTGGACTGAACGCCTTGGACCTCTTCTCAAAGGTCTGTGCCAAGGTGAGGTTTATCTGTCTCCTGACTACTTTTCAGTGTAGCCATGGCAAATTAAAGATTAACCATCACAGCTACTTTTCTAATCGCTAGAGAAATTTTATCATAAATGTTTAATTCCATCAAACTATATTTTTGTCCATTCCATTTTTCATTTTCATGTGTTTTTTATTGAGGTTGATTCCACTTTAAAATTTTTGACTGACTTTGAAGCATTGATACAGCCTTATTGTCTGGTGTGTGTACGTGCATGTGTGTGTATATGTGTGTGTACATGTGTGCACACATGTGTATGCATACACATACCAATTTATTTTTATATACTGCTGAATTTAATTTAATAATATTTTATTGTAGACTTACATGTTTTCTTTGTGAGAGATGCTGATATCTGAATTTTTGTTTCTTGAAATGTGTTTTTCTGTTTTTAGTATCATTGTAGCTCTCATGCAATGTACTGCAAGTATCCTCTTGACTTTCAGGAAGAAATTCACAGAGTAGCCATTATTCTCGACTTAAATGTATTTGTTACAATGGAATCATGTATACTGGTTGTTTATTGCTAACTTGACACAATCTAAGGTTATCTGGGAAGAGAGAACTCAACTGAGGTACTGCCTCTGTAAAATTGGCCTGTGGGACATTTTCATTACTAGTGATTGATGTGAGAGGGTTCAGTCCACTGTGTGTGGTACTCCCTGGAAGGTGGTATGGAGTGTATATGAAAGTAGACTGAGCAAGCCACAGTGAGCAAGGCAGCAAGTCAGTTAGGAGCATTCTTACATTGCCTCTATTTCAGCATTTGTCTCAATGTTCATGCTTTAAGTTCCTGCCCTGACTTTCATCTATGCTTATAAACTGTGAGATACAATAAACCCTTTCTTCCCCAAGTTGCTTTTGGTCATGGTGTTTCATCATAGACATAGAAAGCCAACGAGGACATCATATGCACATGTAATTGCTGTGTGGGCCTCATACATATATTTAATGTAGGCAATATGTATACCTCTGGTTTATCTACTTCTTTTTAGTATGTTTTGGTAAATTGTGATTCAAGAGTAATTAAGTCACTCCATTTACATTTTCAGGACAGTGGTGTAGACTTGCTCATGTCACGCGTAGTCTCTTCTCAGTGTTTATAAATTCAGCAGTGACCCACACTAACTCACCCCACATATTAAACTGTTATTCTACATCCATCATCTACAAAATTTTACAAATACAATTGCATTGTTAAATAACAACTCTTGCTTTTACAGATTTTAGCTTCTTTATCTTTAATAACATGAACATTTAAAGGTATAAAATTCCTGGACTGGAGAGATGGCAGAGCAGTTAAAGTCTAGGCTCACAGTCCAAAATATAAAGGTCCAAAATTCTTGCTAATGGTGTTTTGTTGTGTTGCAGAAAATTTCTTATGCTCTACTTGACTTTTGGCAAGTTAAAAATGCTAAAAGGTTTTTTGAGTCTTGTCCTTCAATTCATTCATTACATAAAGCATATTTTAATTGAAAAACACTCATGGGTTGTCCTGGGTACCTGTTTATTATATTATTGATTTCTAGTTCCATTTCACCCATTCTATTTATACACTTTTCATATTTCAAAAATTTTACTCAGGGTTACTTTATGATAAAGAACATAATGAATCTTCGTGACTATTCTATAAGCACTTGAAAATGATGTGTATCCCTCATTGTTGTTGAGTGTTTTGCAAAGTCAGCTCGATCAAGCCTTTCAGTAATGCTGCTGACATGATGTGCATCCCTGCTGAGAGTTTCTTATGCGTGTATCTCACTCAGCATCGCGAGATGTAAGTAGAAGCCTCTAATCTATAACTGTTTTCATGTGCACCAGTTTTTGTCATGTCTTTTAAAGTTCGGTTATCTGATGCATGTGTTTAGAGTTACTCTGTTTTCTGTCAAATTTGCTCTTTGATGTTCGGCAATGCAACCCCATCTCTGACAGATCTTCCTTGTGCTGAATTTTACTCTGTATGAAATCAGCATTGCTGTTTTCATTTTGCTTATTACTACTTTTTTGCATCGTTCATCTTTTCATTCTTTGACTTTTCACTTATCTCCCCCTTCCTATTTGAGGTGAATTTTTAAAAAAAAAATACATTCATTCATTCATTCATTCATTCATTCATTCATTTTGCATCCTGACTGCAGTTTCCCCTCTCTCTTCTCCTCCCAGATCCTCCCCTTCCTCCCACCTCTGTTCCTACCCCCCAGTTCACTCATCCACTCCTGTTTAGGAAAGGACAGGTCTCCCACGAATACCAACAAAACACAGCATATCAAGTTGCAGTAAGACTAAGCACCTCCCATGTATTAAGGCTGGGCAATGTGATCCAGTATGAGAAGTAGGGTCCCAAAAGCCAGTAAAAGAGTTGGGCACAGCCTCGGTTTCCTAGGAGTCCCACAAAAGGACTAAGCTACACCACTGCAGCATAGATGCAGGGTGCATAGCTCAGTCCTGTGAAAGCTCCCTGGTTGATGGTCCAGTCTCTGTGAGCCGCTATGAGCCCAGATTAGTTGATTCTGTGGGTTTTCTTGTGGTGTCCTTGACCCCTCTGACTCCTATAATCCTTTCTCCCTCTCTTCTGCAGTATTCCCCAAACTCCATCTAAAGTTTGGCTGTGGGTCTGTATCTGTTGATGAATGAAGCCTCTCTGATGACAATTGGGCTAGGCGCCAAAATGGTCCAGGAGATGGCCAGTTCAGGCTAAGCATCCACTATTGCTAGGAGTTTAAGCTGGGGTCGTCCTTGTAGGTTCCTGGGAGATTCCCTTGTGCCAGGTTTTTACCTGACTGCAAAATGCCCCACTTTTCCAGTAGTCTCTTTCAGTACTCTTCTCTTCCACCCATAACCTGATCACTCATGTTCCATCTCCACCCACTCTCAGTCCACTCATAAAATCTCTTCTCTTTTCCCTTCACAGAAAGATCTGACTGTCTCCCCATGAATCCCTCCTTGTCACCCATAGGTGACCTAGTCTCTCTGTGTCTATGGTTTGTAGCTTATAGCACAGCTATCCTTTATTTTATATATAATATCCACTTATAAGTTATCACATACCTTGCTTGTCTTCTCAGTCTGGGTACCTTACTGAGGATGATTTTTTTTTTAGATCCACCCATTTGCCTTCAAAATTCCTGCTGTCCTTGATTTTAGCAGCTGTGTAATTCTCCATTGTGGAAATGTACCACATTTTCTTTATATGTTTTTCTGTTGAGGGGCATCTAAGTTGTTTCTAGTTTCTTGCAGTTACAAAAAAAATCTGCTATGAACATAGTTGAGTAGGTATCCTTGTGGTATGGTAGAGTGTCCTTTGGGTATATGCCCAGGAGTGGTATACTTGGGTCTTGAGGTCAATTCTCAATTTTCTGGGAAATTGCTATACTGAGTTCCAAAGTGGCTGTACAAGTTTGCACTCTCAGCAGCAATGGGGGAGTGTTCCCCTTTCTCCACATTCTCTCCAACATTGCTGTCACTTGTTTTATTTGATCTTAGACATTCTGACAGGTGCAAGTTAGTTCTCAGAATCCTTTTGATTTGCATGCCCTTGATGACTTAAGGATGTTGAACATCTCCTTAAATGTTTCTCAGCCATTTGAGATTCTTCTGTTGAGAATTCTGTTTATATCTGTGTCCCATTTTTAATTGAATTATTTAGGCTATTGATATCTAGTTTCTTGAGTTCTTTATATATTTTTGAAATCAGCCTTCTGTTGGGTATGAGGCTGTTGAAGACCTTTTTCCCATTCTGTAGGTTGCTGTTTTGTACTATTGACAGTTTCCTTTGTCTTACAGAAGCTTTTCAGTTTCAGGAGGTCCCATATATTAATTGTCCATCTTAGCATCTGTGCTATTGGTGTGCTGTTCAGGAAGTTCTCTCTTATGCCACAGCTTTCAAGATTATTTTTCCCATTTTGTTTTCTATCAGGTTTAGTGTATCTGGGTTTATGATGAGGTCTTTGATCCACTTACACTTGAGTTTTGTGTAGAGTGATAGATATGCATATGTTTGCATTCTTCTACGTGCAGACATTCAGTTAGACCGGTATCATTTGGTGAAGATGCTTCCATTGTATAATTTTGTTTTCTTTGCCAAAAATCAGGTGTTCATAGGTGTGTGTATTTATGTCTTGGTCATTGATTCTATTCTATTGATCCACTTGTCTGTTTTTATGTCAATACCATACAGTTTTTATTACTACAACTCTGTAGTAAAACTCGAAATATGACATGGTGATGCCTAGCCTGCAGAAGTTCTTTTATTGTACAGGATTGTTTTTGGTATCCTGGGGTTTTGTTTTTCTATATGAAGTTGAGCATAGTTCTTTCAAGTTCTGTAAAGAATTGTGTTGGAATTTTAATTGGGATTAATATTGCTTTTGTTAAGATGGCCATTTTTACTATGTTAATTCACATATCCATGAGCATGGGTGATCTTTCCATCTTCTGATATCTTCTTCAATTTCTTTCTTCAAAGACTTGACGCTCTTATCATACAGGTCTTCACTTGCTTGGTTAGAATTGCCCCAAGATACTTTATATTATTTGGGGATATTTTAAAGGGTGTTGATTCTCTGATTTATTTCTCAACCGGCTTCTCCTTTGTAGACAGGTGGGCCACTGGTATTTTTTTGAGTTAATTTTGTATCCAGCCTATTAACTCAAGATGGTTATCAACTGTAGGAGTTCCCTGGTATTGTTTGGGGGTTTGCTTATGCATACTATCATATCATCTGTGAATAATTATACTTTGACTTCTTCCTGTCCAGTTTGCATCCCCTTGATTTCCTTTAGTTGTCTTATTGTTCTACTTAGAACTTCAAGTATTTTATTGAATAGGTGTGGAGAGAATGGAGAACGTTGTCTTATTCCTGGCTTTGGTGGAATTGCTTTGAATTTCTCTCCATGGAATTTGAGGTTGGCAATTGGCTTGCTGTATATTGTTTTTATTATGTTTAGGTATGTACCTTGTATCCCTGATAACTCCAAGACTTTTGTATCATGAAGTGTGCTGAATTTTGTCAAAGGCTTTTTCAGTATCTAACAAGATGATAATGGAGGCTTTTTATCTTTCAGCTTGTTTATATGGTGGAATATATTGACAAACGTTTGTATTTTGAACCATACCTACATTTCTGGAATGAGGCCTACTTGCTCATGGTGGATGATATGTTTGATGTGTTCTTGAATTCAATTTGCTAGTACTTTATTGAGCGTTTTTGTATCATATTCCTCAGTGAAATCACTCTTTAATTCTCTTTCATTGTTGAGTCTTTGTGTGGCTTTCAGGATGACTGTGGCCTCATATAAAGAATTTGGCAATGTTCCTTCTGTTTCTATTTTGTGGAATAATTTGAAGAACATTAGTTTAGCTCTTCTTTGAAAATCTGGTGGAATTCTTCATTAAAATGGTCTGGTCCTGGGCTTTCTTTGCTTGGGAGATTTTTAATGACTGCTTCTATTTCCTTATAGGTTATAGGTTTATTTAAATTGTTTAGCTGATCTTGATTTAACTTTGGTAGGTGGTATCTATTGAGAAATTTGTCCATTTCTTTTGGGTTTTCCAATCTGTGAAGTATAGGTTTTTGAAGTATGACCTAATAATGATTCTCTGGATTTCTTCAGTATCTGTTGTTATGTTCATCTTTTCACTTCTGATTTTGGTAATTTGGATATTCTGTCTCTACCTTTTGGTTAGTTTTTTTTGATGATTTTCTTGAGGAATCAACTCTCTGTTTCATTGATTCTTTGTATTGTTCTCTTTGTTTCTATTTTATTGATTTTTTTAGCCCTCAGTTTGATTGTTTCCTGCTGTCTACTCCCCTTGGGTATGTCTGTTACTTTTTGTATGAGCATTCAGGTATGCTTTTAGGTCACTGGTTTGAGATCTCTATAATTTCTTTTTGCAGACATTTTGTACTATGAACTTTCCTTTTATCACCGCTTTCATAGTGTCCCATAAGTTTGGGTATGTTGTACATTAATTTTTATTGAATTAATAGGAAGTTTTTAACTTCTTTTTTATTTCTTTCTTGATTCATTGGTAACTCAGCTAAGAGTTGTTCTGCTTCCATGAGCTTGTAGGTTTTCTGTTGTTTCTCTTGTTGAAATTTAGCTTTAATCCGATGTGGTCTGATAAGATATACTGGGTTATTTCAATATTTATGTATCTGTTGAGACTTGCTTTGTGGCCAAGTATATGGTCAATTTAGGAGAAGGTTCTGTGAAGTTCTGAGAAGAAGGTATATTCTTTCATTTGTGTGAAATGTTCTGTAGATATTGGTTAGGCCCATTTGAGTCAAAGTCTGCTAGTTCCCTTATTTCTCTTTTTAGTTTCTGTCTGAATGACCTGCCCATTGGTGGGAGTGGGGTATCAAAGTCTCCCATGGTTATCATGTGGGTTTCTGTGTGTGATTTAATCTTCAGTAATGTTTCTTCTACAAATGTGGCTGCCCTTGCATTTAGGACACATATCTTCAGAATTGAGACATCATCTTGGTGGATTTTTTTTCTTTGATGAATATGAAATGCCCTTCTCCATCTCTTTTGATTAATTTTGCTTGGAAGTCTATTTTGTTAGATATTAGGATAGCTATACCAGCTTGCTTCTTAGGTTCATTTGATCGGAAAATCTTTTTCCCTCCCTGTACTCTGATGTAATGCCTATCTTTGACATTAAAGTGTGTTTCTTATATACAGCAGGATAATGGATCCTGTTTTCATATCCATTCTATTAGCCTGTATTTTTATTGGCATATTGATTCCATTAATATTGAAGGATATTAATGACAAATGATTGTGAATTCTTGTCATTTTGTTGTTGGTGGTAGTAGTAGCTGCTGTTGTTGGTGTGTGTGTGTTTCCCTTCTTTGGGTCTTGCTGGTGTGAGATTATCTATTGCCTGTTTTGTGGATGTACTTAACTTCTAGGGTTGGAGTTTTCCTTCTAGTACCTTCTGTAGGGTTGGGCTTATGGATAAATATCTTTTACATTTGACTTTGTCATGAAACATCTTGTTTTCTCCATCTATAGTAAGTGACAGTTTTGCTGGATATAGCATTCTGGGTTGGCATCTATGGTTTCTTAGAGTCTGCAATACATCATTCTAGACCCTTCTGGAATTTAGGGTCTTCATTGAGAAGTAAGGTGTCATTCCAATAGCTTTTCCTTTGTATGTTAGTTGACCTTTTTTCTTTGCCACTTTTAATATTATTTCTTTGTTCCATATGTTTTGATTATTATGTGGTGAGGATATTTTCTTTTCTGATCAAATCTAATTGGTATTCTGCAAGTTTCTTATACCTGTAGAGATATGCCCTTATTTAGGCAAGAAAATTTTCTTCTATGATTTTGCTAAATATATTCTCTGGGTTTTGAGTTGGGTTTCTTCTCCTTCTATTCCTATTGTTCTTATGTTTGGTCTTTTCATAGTGTTCCAGATTTCCTGGATTTTTGTGTTGTGAAAATTTTACATTTAACATTTTCTTTGACTGATGAATCTACTTTCTCTATCGTGTCTTCAACATCTGAGAGTCTCCCTTCCATCTTGCGTGAGATTCTCTCTTCCATCTCTTGTAGTCTGTTGGTGATGTTTGCATCTATAGTTCCTGTTCACTAACCCAGAGTTTGTATTTCCAGGATTTCCTCTGTTTGTGTTTTCTTTATTGCTTCTCTTTCCAGATTCAGGCCTTGAACAATTTCTTTCATCTGTTTGTTTGGTTTTCCTAGGCTTTCTTTTAGGGATTTATTGATTTCTTTCATTTTTTTGTTTATCTTTTCCTCAGTTTCTTTAAGGGATTTGCTCATATCCTTTTTAAAAACATCTATCATCTTTATAAAGTAAGTTTTAAGGTTGTTTTCTTCTGCTCCAGTTGTGTTGAATTGTTCAAGTCTTGCTGTTGTAGTATACCTGTGTTCTGGTGATGCCATATTGCCTTTTTGTTACTGTGTTCTTACACTGGCATTTAGGCATCTGGTTTTGGAATGAATATAGGTCTAGGTGTTGATTCCTGCACTTGTCTTTGTTAGATGGGTGTTTTGTTCCTTGGTTTCTCTTTCCTTTCTGGTCTTCTGGCCTAAATGACCAAGTGTTCTAGTGACTAGAATGTCTTCAGGTCCAGTAGGGTGTCCCTTCTGGGGTTAGAGGTTGTAGACCAGGATATGGAGCCATGGATGGGGGAATAATGACTGTGCAGCCTGGGGTTGTTGGGCAAGCTTTAAAGAGGTTTTTGGTTGGTGGGCAGTGTCTTACCTGGGGTTCCTAGGACCGCTCTGGCCTCTCATAGGGCTGCTAGGAGTGTGGGCCCTAGTGTAGATCTTGGGGTGGGGAATGCATTCTGGGGTTATTGGGCAGGTTTTAAGAAGTGTTATCTGGTAGTGGTTGGTGTCTTACCTGGGGTCCCTAGATCCAGTCTGGCCTCCAGTAAAGCAGAAGCCTTGAGGTGCAATTTTTATAGAATATAAAATTCAGAATGTGTTTTTGTGATCTAACCTGATAATCCATCTCTTTATGTACTTTTTATGCCTCATCACGTTGAGATATGTGTTGATATGTTTGGAATTAATTAATGATGACTTGGTGTTTTATACTATTTGGTGGTTTTTCTTGTTTTTTGTTATTTATGTTCTCTAGGGTTGGTTAACTATTGTACTACACAGTTTTTATGTCAACTTGACACTAATTGGAGTCACTTAGAAAGAAGGAACTTCATTTGATAAAATACCCCCACCAGATTGGACTGGAAGCAAAAAAAAGCCTGTGGGGCATTTTCTTGATTAATGATTGGTATGGGAGAGCTGAGTTCGTGGTGGGCACTGCCACTTCTGTACTGATGGTGCTGGGTGCTATATGAAGGCAGGCCATGTTGAGCAAGCCAGTAAGCAGCACCCCTCCATGGCCTCTGCTTCAGTTCCTGTCCTCACTTTCCTTGGTGTTACCTGGCAACATAAGCAGAATAAACCAGTTTTCTTGTCACAGTAAGAACACCCTGTGTATCAAGGAGCTTGATACAGCCTGGCCCTACAGATAATATAGATCACAGGCATTAATCATTTCCAATTCTTAGCCTTCTGGGTGGAAAAACAGGTTACAGATATTTTCTTTGAGAAGACAATCCTATGTGCTTAACTTTCCTGGTTTCGCTGGTGATCAGTGGGTAAAAGGACCTTCGTGCTCCCAGCAGGTTGCAGTGCTGACAGCTGGATGCTGTGGATGATTTCGTTTTTCCTCTGGTAGCATTCAAAGCACCTTAAGCACTATGCATAGTATTCAGTGTGGGTGATGCTTCTAGTTAGGACCAACTCCATACTTCTCCATGTTTGATGACATAAGTTATTGATGATTTGATAATCAATCAATTAATTCAGTTGGTACTTCAAAAAATCTCTATCTCAGCTTTCACATCTTAGAAAGTCTTCTTTTTATTCCATTTATTGGTGTGTGTGTATGTGTATGTGTGTGTGCACACGCACGTGTGCTCCCATATGGGAAGGTCAGAAGACAGCTAGAGTGAGTTACTTCTCTCCTCTTACTATGTGGGAATTGAACTCAGGTCATCAGACTTGGCAGTGCCTTTATCTGCTAAGCCACCTTGCTAGTCCCCTCTCACTGTTTTTGAGATGTCCTCATGGCTTTTTTTTTTTTTAAGTCTCAAAGCAGTTTTGGAAGATTTCTTAATTTTCAATTTGCATGGTATGCACTGACAAGTTTAAGTCTATTCATTTAAAGAATATGTTCCAGGAAATCTCCAGACTAGAACACTGATGGATTGCCCATTCCATTTCCTCTTCTCTCTCTCTCTCTCTCTCTCTCTCTCTCTCTCTCTCTCTCTCTCTCTCTCTCTCGTTGGGCCCTGATCAGACTTGTGTTAAAATGTGACTAGTCATTTGCACAGCCCATGAAGCCTAAGTGATAGTTTGTGGTTTTCTCAGTTGCTTAACATGTGCCTGCTTCTATTCAATGACCTGTAAGCAGTCATGATGGGCCACTTTCCAGCATGGGACACTGGATGGCAAGGTACACCTTCCTGAAGCCTATCTTCAGTTGAGATGAAGAACAACGTTGTAGATGTGTCCTCTCTCACAACTGGTCTTCGGGAAGACATGGTGCTGGCTTCAGAGAGCTCAGAAGAAATGACACAGATTTATCACATTCAGTTGTTCAATGCCTTGGAACACTGGGAATTTTGTCACCTTTTTTTTCTGATGTAGTGAAACCGAGAAACTTTTCATTCTATTGTCCATGACCATTACATCTATTTCATTTTATTTTCAAAATCCTTCCATTTCACTAATTTTTAATTGAATTGACTGACATGTAAATTATGTATTAATTATATTTTATTTACATGTGTTCTTCTTTTTGAGACAGGGTTTCTCTGTAGCTTTGGAGCCTGTCCTGGAAGTCACTCTTGTAGACCAGGCTGGCCTCAAACTCACAGAGATCCGCCTGCTTCTGTCTCCCAAGTGCTGGGATTAAAGGCGTGCGCCCCTGCTGCCCCGCTTTACAAGTGTTCCTTTAAATACCCTCATGTTAATTGACTATTTTTAGTCATACTATTTGTCTTCAAATATATGCATGCTGCTTCTCTGTTCGTCACTGGACCTCCCCTCTGTCATCAGCTCTACAACCTTCAAAGATCTAGTCTGTTATTTGTTGTTTCTGTGGACATTCAATCCTGATGGCTTGTTTTCTCTTAGATTTTTTGAAATGGGCTTTGGCCCTATTGCTCAGTAAACCCCAATTGGAAGTAGAATCTATGGAGTCTAAATTGCAGGTTAGAAAAATGCCCTCCTGTTTTCCCTGGAAGCTAAGAATACTTCACTCTAGGCTCACAGTCCATACAGAACTTTTTCATCAACTGTGTGTGATTTCTCATGGGGGGGGGGTCATGTTTTTCTATTAATCCCAGTACCAGTGATGGAGCAAAGAAGGTATTCTGCCCCTGTTGCAAGAGGAGGCGCGGGCTGCGTTCCCAGTGCCTGGTTAGCTTATACCCAAAATAATTACACAGAAACTGTATTCATTTAATTACTGCCTGGCCCATTAGTTCTAGCCTCTTATTGGCTAACTCTCACATATTCGTTTAACCCATTTCTAATAATCTGTGTGTCACCTCTAGTCGTGGCTTACCGGGAAAGATTCAGTGTGTCTGACCTGGCAGGCTTCATGGCGGGCGACTCTCCCTGACCCTGTCCCTTTCCCAGCATTCTGTTCTCTTTTCCCCGTCTATCTAAGTCCTGCCCTATCAAAAAGCCAAGGCAGTTTCTTTATTAACCAATGAAAGTAACACAAATACAGAAGACCCTCCTACACCATGCCCCAGAATACTTTGGCTGACCAATATATTTATTGTTTTCACTCACAGAAACTAGAGAGACTCAAAGACAGCTGCATTACCCCAAACCCACCTCAGTATGGCTGATGTCTTGGGAAATGCATCTCTGGTCTCCCAGATCAACTAGCAGGAAGCTTCTTAGACAGTCTCCTTTCCCAGGCAACTGTTTGCTTGTAACTTAGTGGTCCAGCTTCATTTTGTTGCTGTAATAAAAACAACATGATAAAAGAAACTTAGAAGAGGAAAGGGCGTATGTCATTTTATTGTAATTCCAGGTCACAGTTGGTCATTGAGGAAGTCAGGGCAAGAACTCAAGGCAGGAACCTGAAGGTTAGTATTCCTTTCCTGGTAGCCTAGTCCATGCTGTTTTACCTCTCAGCAGGGAGCTCATTCACAGTCAAGGGAGCTACAGCATGACCATGAAGGATGCTGCTTGCTGCCTTGTTTACTTCCTCACTTTGGCTTATGACAAGGTAGTTTTCTTATATAGCCCAAGACCATCTGCCCAGGAAATGGTTTTACCATATGTAGGCTGCACTCATGCTATACCAATTATCAATCCATTCTATATCAATTATCAATCAAGATAGTCCCTCCCACACATGCCTACAGACCAACCCAATGTAGGCAATTCCTCAGCTGAAACTCCTCAGATAACTCTAGGCTGTATGAATGCTGCAATCAAAGCTAACCAGAACATCTGGGGAAGGGGCTTTGCGAATCCAGTAACTTTCTGAGCCTCCCGATCCTGCTAGGTTTCCAGAACTTCCAGAACGTTACAGGTTTCCTGGCCTTGGTATTCCCTCCAGATGGAAATGTGTCAATAAGCTCCCAGCACTTAGTCACATAGCTTCTTGCTAGGCTCAGCTTTTGGCTCCAGTCAACCCCGCTTCTGTGGTGCCACAGCATCAGCTCATTGTATGTACGTATGGGTGTGTGTGTGCGCATGCGCACGTCTGTGCATGGATGCATGTTGTCACTGTTGTTTGCTTTACTATAAGAAGTAGAAACTTTATTTGAAAAAACACCAATCAGGAATGCTTCAGATATTATGTTTATCCTTCATTGTGCTGCTGGTTAAGAGAATCAAGATTCTTCCTCAGAGGCAAAATTGACTGATGATGGGCTACAACTTGCCAATGCTTCAACTTGCAGTATTTTACTTTGTGGTGGTGTGAAAACATTATGCATTCAGTAACTCCCATAAGTACATTTTTAAATTTGAATCTTTTATTTGAATAATGAGATACTGCTCACTCGTGTCTTCTGACATGGGGCAGCAACTTCAGCTAGCCGTGTGATCACAGGAGGAAATGACTAAGACTCTATACAGTATGTTGTTTTTAAGAAATGATGACTAGCCAATCAGGGATAGTAGATGCATTTTTCTGTGGTCTGATGACTGATCCTAATGCTCCATACTTAGCAGGCAAACCCTCTACTATCCTCTTATCCCAATACTATTCCATTTTTATTTAGAATATTTTCAGTTTCCAATGGGCAGGCTTAACCCCATCATTAGGAGAAGAAAATATGTATGTGTCAACCCGATGCTTCATTGCATGTTGAAATCTATAGAAATAAATGCCACTATTGTCCTTTTTGGTTTTTTGTTTGGTTGTTCTTTGTTTTGTTCAACTTGGCATACACCTAAACATATCTAGAAAGAGAGAATCATAATTGAGAAGGTACCTCCATCTAGATTGCCTATAGAAGATGTTCTTGATTAATGATTGATATGCAAGGGTCATTCCCATTGTAAGTGGAAATTCCCTTGGGCAGACTGTGAGGTCGTATAAGAAAGCAAACTGCAAAAGCTATGAGGGGTGAGCCAGCAAGTAGTACTCCCCCATGGTCTCTGCTTCAGAACCTGCATTCAGGTTCCTGCTTTGAGTTCCTGCCCTGTCTTCCTTTGATTACTGACTATAAATGAGGAAGTGTAAGAGAAATAAAACCCTTTCTTCCCCAAGTTGCTTTGGCTCATGGTGTTTTATCACAGCAGTAGTAACTTAAACTAAAACAACTATCAAGATAACGAATACATTGTTTCTTTTAAATGTGTCTTTGCACCTTGTTGGAGCACACTCTATCCTTCTAGTGCTCATTTCTTTAAGCAATGGTTGTCCTTTTGGTAATAATAGGACAATTAATTTTTTTCTAGAATTTATATTACTGGGAACATATATTTTTGTACTTTTGTATGTCTTATTTTTTAAACTGATAAACTCATTTTGAGATTTTTGCTGAGTTCCGTTCCATTGTGCAGACATATCATAGTTTATTCGCTTGTAGATGAACATTTTTGGTTGTTTAATCTGGAGATTAGAAATGAAGTTTCTATAAATATTCATTAAAAATCTATACATGGAGAAAACCGACTTTCCCTGTTTTAGAAGGTATAAGAGACAATTCAGTTGTTAGCCTTTACTGTAATAGCTAGGTTCTAATTTGTTCATTCATTCATTTATTCATTCATTACTTTAAAAAATATAACAGAGTAAAATAAAACAAAAACTATCACTTCAGTGTGGAGAAGACAAATCAACAGAAAGAAAACAGCCCAAGTGAAATCACAAGAATCAGAGACCCACCTATTTGCTCCCTGAAGACTCCCGTAAAAACACTAAACCCTATGACACTGAATCTGCCATTCCAGGACAGGTCTATGTTCAGGAGTAGTTGATTAACATATAATGGACTCAATATTTGTGTATGTGTGTGTGTACACTAGCGCATGCATGCGCATGTGCTTTTATTTGACTATGATTTGGTAATTTATTGGGAGCCATGGTTATATTTTGCTTTTGTATTTTTTTTTTTTTGGTTTTGGGGGATTTGTTGTAATATTGGGTTTTTACTTGTGTTTTGAAAAAGAACGTAAATTAGGGTGGGTAGGTGGTGTAGGAGTTCCTTCTGTTTGTGTGCTGTTTTCATTGGATAATAAATAAAGAAACTGCCTTGGCTTAGTTGATAGGACAGAACCTAGGTAGGCAGAATAGACAGAACTGAATGCTGGGAAGAAGAACAGAGTGGCAGACACCATGGATCTTCTGCCTGAGATGGACGCTGGTTAGAATCTTGCCTGTAAGCCACAGTCACATGGCAATACACAGATTAATAGAAACGGGTTAAATTAAGATGTAAGAATTAGCCAATAAGAAGTTAGAGCTAATGGGCCAGGGAGTGTTTAAATGAATACAGTTTCTGTGTGATTATTTCGAGTATAAGATAGCTGGGAAGTTGGGACAACAAGCAGCTCGCTCCTCCTGTTACAGGTAGGGAAGGGGAGAGTATGATCAAAGTATATTTCAATTTAAAATTTTTTAAAATAATAAAAAATAAAATACAAATATATCTATACATAGGCGTATGATTTAATTTGTCCTAAGGAATGATCTTGGGGTGTGATAGCTGTTTCACACATTGATTGTATTTATAGCTTTTTGAGATAAAAAGCCCCAACTTCCAAAGTGTTTGTACCCTTTGTTATTTTTAGCCATAGAATGTGGGTTCAGATCCTCCAAGTTCTTGCCCACGTGGTACATGATGGACTGTTCTTGGTTTCAGCCACTCTAACAGGTGTGAAGTGGAGTTCACAGTGGCTTTTATCTGCACGTCCCCAGGGAATAACGACATCTGAAACTTTTCCATGTGTGCCTGCTTGACGCATGGCTGGATTCAAGGGTTTTATCAGGGGATTGTTTATAAATATATCCTCATCTGTTGCTCTTGTTTTCAATCTTTAAACTCAGGCTTCATATATTTTATTCTCTTTCTTTTGGTATATTCAGAAAGAAAGAGTGGAGGGTTCTAAAGTTTTGTTTTTTTTTTTAATGTTGATGAGTCTAGTATATCATTTGTTCTCTGGCCCTGTGCCTTGGTTTTAACTACAGAAATATTCTTCAGTTTATCCCCAAGTATGGAGCCAGCAGTATACCTTACATGACAGACCAGCAATCAGATTGTATTTCCACATTCTTCTCATTCATTAAGTGAATTAAGTCTTTGACATTGTATCTAAGAAACAGTTGTACAACCCCAGGTCAGAAATACTTAATCCTCTGTTTGTTCTAGGAGTTTTGTGCCTTAGATTTTACAGCTAGTCTTCAGACTGGAGATTCTGGGCTTTACTATTTGACTGGGCTATTGTGGCCAATTCTTTGTACTGAACTGAACTCTGCTTTCTTCAAAGTCTGTTAAGCAGCTTGACTTTCGGGAGCTGATGGGAGACCAAAACAGATCAGAACATAGTAAGGGCAGTAGGAACCTTACGTTACAGCTTGTGCTGTCTGTCTTTCTGTATGTGTGGCAGGGCGATTTCAGGAGAGAATAAATTGGTACTGACCAATGCAGGTTTCAGAACAGTTTTTGCTTCAGAAAAAAGGACAACTTCCTCTTTATCTATAATATGTGTGGTGACTGTAGGAGCCAGTTTGAGTGTGCTTGCCTGAATATTCCAGAGGGAAGATCTCCACACAGCCCCCAAAGGTCTTTAGCCTTTGTCAAAGGAGGGAAGCCAGTACATAATAAAAAGCCACCGTGGAGCACAGCAATGCCCATGCTTTCAGGAACTTCTTTTCCATGTGCGTGCAAGGCGCTGCTGGATTAAACATTCGAGTGCTGTCAGAGCAGCAGGTGAAACTCTAATTATGTCTCCAGTGACATTTGACTTGTAGGAACATGACGGCCCGGGGCTACCACTCACATGTTTTTCAACTGGCGCGTTAGAGTCATTTACATCCTGCTATTTCTGTTTGCCAAATTAATAAAAACAAATGCGAATGCCTGAAACTGTGACACGAAACATGCAGGAAGCGGCTCTGCCCCTTGCTTGGCTTCGCTGTGGTTGTTACCCACCCTCTTCTCTATCAGAACTTGCTTCACCTTCCCTTCACCCATATGGCAAGACAGGACCACTGTGTCCCATTCTTCTAAGTTGCAGAAATGACCCAATGGCCATGGGAAATCACTTTAAAACAATGCCTATTTCAGAACTCAGAAAGCTGAAGTTCTGGAAGTTCGATAAACTGGCTTTGGGTTTTGTGGTCTGTGTGGCAGGGATGGGGTGGGATCAGGTGACAGGGCTCTCAGTCAGGAACTAGAGAACAGAGTACATCCGAATCGCTGTCTCTACCCCTCTCTGCTTTTGTAGGATTTAGATCTGGGGGGCAGAAGAAAAATTTTGTGGGGGAAAAATAAACAATTTTGCTGCATCAGTGACTTTATTCTCTTGCTCTGTGCCTTGGTTTAATTATAGAAATAATCACCATAGCTCCAGCCATGGAGCTGGCTAAATACCTTACATGTTAGGCTTCCAATCAGGTTGCATATGGTACAAGACTAATATTTTTTTTTTTTTAGTAACAGTCACAGGCTAATCAATAATAATGGCTATTTTCTAGGTTTGCTGTTTAGTGAAAAAGTACATTTAAACTAGACAAGGTAGTATTTTATAATACATTTTGTAAGCTGGCTAGAGTGGTGTCTACCTCTCCTAACACCGAGGTGGCTGAATCCGGAGCATCTCAAGTTTCAAGTCAGCCAGGCTACATTATGAAGGCGGGTCTCAAAAAGCAAGGCCTGGCAAGATGACTCAGTGGATAAAGGCATGTGCCTCCGAGCCTGACAACCCGGAGATCTCTCTCCAGTGGGAGAAAAACCTAATTCCCACAAGTTGTTCTCTGACCTCCACATGAATGTCATGACACTTGTACACACACACACACACACACACACCCCATCTAAAATCAACAAACAAAAAAAACCCTACTCTTTGAATTATTTACCATTAGAACTGACATGTAGGTTTACATTACAAAGAGGTTTCAGTCTTCCATCTTCTGTCTATGTGTTGGTTCACCTTTATTAGAAAACCAGGATATAGAAGAAAAAAACAACACGTGAAGCACAGAAATGCACTGGGTTTCCTGTAACCTCTTTTCTAGTTGCATACAAAGCACTTCACAGGACTGGAGTGGGATGTCCGCCAACGGCTCTTAAGGAGTGAAACGGTCAGATGCACCAAGCCATAGCTGCTGATTTAGGATGTGTGTGTGTGTGTGTGTGTGTGTGTGTATGTGCGTGTGTGTGTGTGTGCGTGCGGAGCCAAGAACAGAATATCCAGCCATTTCTTCTATTTCACTAGGCCATGAGCTAAGGTCTCATGCTGAACTGGACGCTCATCATTTTGTTTCGACTGGCTAGCTGGCATGCTGTTGAGGATCACCTCTTACACCATCCTCAACGCCAGCAGGCATTCGCTGCCATGCCCAGCTTCTTTTTTCTTTCTTTCTTTTTCTTTTTGACATGGATCCAGCTTGCCTCTTAACTAGTGGGCCACCCCTCAGATCCTTTGTCCATCAGTCTTTCAAGTTTCAAACCCCAAAAGGCTGCTAAGTAGCCTTAAGGAATGGGGGAGTTAAAGACACTACTGATTTAGAACTTGTGGCTTAAAACTCAGATGCTGTACCCCAGCAGCCACACACAAACCCAAATGCACTGACTTCCGCCAGACTTCTGGCCCTGACAGTTTCACTGTAGGTCTGAGCTGAGTGATAGGATTATCCAGGTGTGTAGCTAGAGAGGTTATTTTGGCCACGGACAAACAACATTGTTTTTTTGTGTGTGGGGGGGGGGAAGAAGAAGTATTTTGTCATCAGTGTAGTTTGGAGCTGTAGGCAGGCAGATAATAAAGCCCAGACTGACATGGAGTTGTGTGATTGTTCTTAGGTTTTCTATGAACAGCGTACCCCTTATTGCCTATGTGAGGGCTAGTGGCACTCTATTCTAAGCCTTGCTAAAACATGACACATGATCTCATTTTTGGGATTCCACATGTTTTGTGGTTACATTTTGCTAAAACACCCATGTTGTCGTAAGCCTTAAGGATCATCTTTATTCTTACATCTTTGTTTATTTGTCCCCAAAGTCATAACCTGAGTGGCATTCGAGATGAGGGTTGGCGAGAGAAACATTGGCTTGAGGGCACATTTGCCCCATAACTGATGTGCCCTCCTGTTCTTCTCACACTGGGTAATTAGGACCCTTCCTGAAATACGCACACCAAGGTGAGAAGAGTCAGCCTTCCACTTGTAACCTAGAAGAAGTCGGTGGTCACTATCTAGAGATTCTGAATTTCTGACGGCCAGGGAAAGATGGCCATCTCTGTCCTCATGCAAAGCGGCTCTGATTTAACAATCATGGAGTAGATACTGGCTCTGCATTTAACTTCTAAGAATCAAGGTTTCATAGCCATCAAATGAGGTGGGTCCTAACATACGCACACCGATGACCGTGCTCGGGACGCAGCATCCCATCTTTAATGAGGGATTAAAGAGAAGCGCTGGCTTTCAATAACCCTTGCTTAAGAAAACTGTCTTTCAAATGTGGACCCCCAGCTTCGGTGTCAAGTGGCAGCCACTGGTGGCACGTGAATGGGCCTGTGGGCCATCAGAACATCAGTCTGCAGCAGTGCCTGTAGACTGATTCTGGCTTGCTTACATCAGGGTGTGGTACAATGATGATTTAATCTACAAAGCTGCTTTACTGCTTCGGGACAGAGCAGGGACCCACCCTTGGGAGAGGCTCCAGGTCACCGTGTCTCAGACTTTTCCTCCCAGCACACAGAGCCCACAACTAATTCTCTGGCACACAAGGATAACCGAGTTTTGTCCTTTGCACTGTCGTAGGTAGAGACCCTGCCTGGTTACAGTTGACTCACCCAGGTGCAGGTGATGTCTCGCTTCAGCCAAGCATCTCAAGGCCATGATAGGAATTCTTGTGGGCATGTGGGTGGCTGATGAAACGGGTCCCTTGGGAGTAATTCACCATTGCCCACTTACCTTCTGGCAACTTCTTTCTCAGCTGACAAACGCTTCAGGCTGTTCAGTCAAATAATTTTCTCAAAATGAAAACAAAATGGGTCAGGTTGGAATAACTCATTGGTTACATTTGAAATGTATCATTAGAAGATCCTCAGCCCTGGGACCTGGATGGGGCATATGCAACTGAACACCTTTGTCCACCCATCTGCATTACCAATTTGGAGGGTGTTTTAGTGATACTGTTACCCACACATATGAACAATTGCTGCGTACTTGTATATACTGGCTGTTCAGAGGAATACTGACTTAGTAGGTCAGTGCTCCCAGGGTTCAGACTCTAAAACCAACAAACATGATTTACAGTGAATTCCTCAACACAGGGGCAAGCTATGCTCTCTGCTCATAGTCTTGCTCACATTTGCTGAAAAGATGTTTCCATCTCTCATTAAGGATGTATATTTTGCAGTCTGTGTTACCTAATGCATATTTCTGTATCTAGGGAAAGAGGAGGATTAGTGGGAATTAGTATGATCAGGATACATTGTAAATATTATAAACTTTTCAAATAAATAAAATGTCATTTAAAAAACAGGCTCACGAATGGTATTTTCTGTGTCACCTTATTTTCAGTCTTATTTGTCTCTGTTACATTGCTTATTACAGATGTTACTGTTTGGTTTGTTGTTGTTGTTGTTGTTGTTGATTTTCGAGACAGGGTTTCTCTGTAGCTTTGGAGCCTGTCCTGGAACTCTCTCTTGTAGACCAGACTGGCATCGAACTCACAGAGATCTACCTGCCTCTGCCTCCTGAGCACTGGAATTAAAGGCGTGCACCACCACCACTTGATTGCTGTTTGAATCCTGAGACTTTTGAGTTAACATGTTAACAATGGGGATGGAATCTGAACATTGGGTATATTCCATGGTACTAGGTCAAAGATGCCCTTTATATCTGATCTGGAAACATGATTTCTATAAACAAGACACACACAGAGATACAAGCACACAGAGGCACATAGACACACAGACACACACACACGCATGCACACACATGCATGCACATGCCTGCATACACGCACACATGCACACACACACTCGCACACACACACACGTGCATGCATACACGTACGCACACACAGACCTGCACACACACCCACATACTTTCACAGCCATGATGTTGAGGCAACCAGTGATGCTGTCTCTAGTCTCCAGTAGGGTCCTTGTCTGACACTCTCCAAGAACAGAAGAACAGAGACAAACAGGAGATATTTTATCATCAACTCAGGCTTAACAGCCTTACACAGGATGAACCAGCTTTAAAGACATTGCCCTGTGGGGCCGACGAGATAGCTGACGTGCTGCAGCTCCTGGAGAGTTACAGCTCTTTCAGTTCCCAGGAGCAGCAGGTTTCCAAGGCATCCTCCCCTTCTTATTGCCCTGACTAAGATCTCAAGAACCATATGAATCAGAGTAATGAGACTATATGCTATTGTCTTGTTCCTGGTTTTAAAGCAAATGCTTTCCGTCTTTCCCCATTATGAATGTTGACTCTTAGATTTATCATGTATAATCTTTACTGTTCTATGTTCAGGTGCAATCCTTATTGAAGGAAAATGAGGACGTGGCCACTCCGAGGTATGGCCGAGGAGGAGGATTTTATTGGAGATATGAGGGCAAGCATAGTCAGGGGCATCTAGAGGAGTCCAGACTGAGCCAGGCCATGAGAGGAGAGAGAGATGAGGGGAAAGTGAGAGAGGAAGGGAAGAGAGCCAAGAGGGGAAGGGGCGAGACAAGAGAGGAGCCAGGATTGGCCAAAATGGCAGGTTTTTATAGGAATTAGAAGCTGGGGGAAGGAAAGGAAAGTGAAGGATCTGGATCGGAGAGGTTCCGGGTAAGAGGCAGGGAGGAGAGAGGGGCCACGGGTGCTGGTGAAACTCGCTGCCAGCATGTGCTTTGGTATGTTAAGAGGCACCTCAGTTAACCATTTGTCCTGGGTTTACTTGGGACCAGACACTTATATTCATAGTTTCATTAGGGTTTTTGTCATGTAGTGTTACAGTTTTATTTATTTATTTTTTCCCATATTCTTTTATTTTTTTCCCCTTCAAAGAAAAGAATTTACATTTCCTCCCCTTCTCCCAGTCCTCTCCTTCTCCCCGTCCCCTGCTGCTTCCTTAAAAGAGGGCATGGTGCCCAGCCCTGTGGGAAGTCCAAGGCCCTCCCCCCTCCATCCCGTCCTAGAAGGTGTGCATCCAAATCGACTAGGTTCCCAAAAAGATAATACATGCAGAGGAGATAGGTCTTAGTGTCATTGTTGATGGCTTCTCATTCTGCCCTCATTGGCAGCCACATTTAGAGAGTCCAGCTTGATCATATGCTCATTCAGTCCCGGTCCAGCTGGATTTGGTGAGCTCCCATTAGATCAGGCACACTGTCTCA
>PVIU01005195.1:0-42277 GCA_004026605.1 Ondatra zibethicus
GTCTACTTTCATTTGTCTACATGTTGATATCCAGTTATGCCAGCACCACTTGTTGAATATGCTTTCTTTTTTCCATTTGATATTTTTTGCTTCTTTATCAAATATCAGGTGTTCGAAGATGTGTGGATTGATATCCAGGTCTTCTATTCGGTTCCACTGGTCCTCCTGTCTGTTCTTATGCCAGTACCAGGCTGTTTTCCGTACTGTAGCTCTGTAGTATAGTTTGCAGTCAGGGATTGTGATGCCTCCAGAAGTTCTTTTATTGCCCAGGATTGTTTTGGCTATCCTGGGTTTTTTGCTTTTCCAAATGAAGTTGAGTATTGTTCTTTCGAGGTCTTTGAAGAATTTTGTTGGGATTTTGATCGGCATTGCGTTAAATCTGTTAGAACCACAGTTTTTTTGTTTTGGTTTGGTTTTGGTTTTTGGAGACAGGATTTCTCTATAGCTTTGGAGCCTGTCCTAGAGTTAGCTCTTATAGACCAGGCTAGACTCGAACTCACAGAGATCCACTTGCCTCTGCCTCCCAAGTGCTGGGATTAAAGGTGTGCATCACAACCGCCCAGCTCACAGTTTTTAAAAAGCAAAATCCCTCCCAGGATGGTTAAAGAATTTTTCCGCCACATCATATGGCAGGAAGACTGGAGACATCTGTCTCACGAGTACCGGATGCATTCACTTAGCTCTCTTTTAAACAGTTTGGCCCCAAATTTATATTTGAACTCACATATCTTTAAGAAGAAAAATATTTTAATTAAAAGTTACATTATTTATTTACTTATTGTGTGTGTGTGTGTGTGTGTGTGTGTGTGTGTGTGTGTGTGTGTGTGGTATGGGAGGGGTATGTGCGCTATGGGAAGCATGTGGAGGTCATAGGACAACTACAGATACAGTTACAAGAATAACCAGAAGATCATTACTACCAGTAACAAAGAGTATAAGACCAAATAATTTAAGTGCTTGTAAAGGAAGTATCAGAAAAAATAAAAAGAAAGAAAATTGCCAGTGGTAGCACAGACTATAATCCTAGCACTTGGGAGGGGGCAGCAAAAGGATCAGGAATCCAAGATCATCTGGAAGAACAGAGGTGCAGAGAGAGAGAGAGAGAGAATTCAAAAACAGATTAAAAAAATAAAATGGACAATCTAAATAGAATTCATTTGATTTTATATTTGATTTGATATTAGGAATACATTAATATAATTAATCATATTAATAAATCCAAGGGTCCCAAGTGATATTAAGAAACATTTTTTAAAAAGCAGCCTGCATTCATTTTTAGTAAGGAAGAAGACAAGGGCTATTTCCTTAAATTATGTAGACTAACACAAAAGTCAGGGGCCAGATTCATACCCAGGGGGAATGTGGGATCTCTGATTCATCCCCTGGGGCTGGGTCTTAACACTTATACACAGTTGGCAGCCCAGTCACTGCCACTCACTATTGTACCCACTGTACCCCTGAAAGCAGAAAGAAAGAAATTAGCTGGGCTGTGGTGGAGCATGCCTTTAATCCCAGCACTCAGGAGGCAGACACAGGTGGACCTTTGTGATTTCAAGAACAGCCTGGTCTACAAAATGAGTTCTAGGAGAGCTAGGGATACACAGCAAAACCCTGTCTTGATAAACAACAACAAAAACAACAACAAACAAACCAAAAATAATAACACTAATGATAATAGAACAAATTTCTTTTTAAAACAATGAAGCCTTGTCCTGTTGGAGGAAGTGAGGCTGCTTGTTTGTTCCCAGCTGTTCAGCCTCGAAATAACCACACAGAAACTGTATTCATTAAATCACTGCTTGGCCCATTAGCTCTATCCTCTTATTGGCTAACTCTTACATATTAATTTAACCCATTTCTATTAATCTGTATATCACTATGAGGTCGTGGTCTACCAGCAAAGTTTCAGCGCGTCTGTCTTGAGTAGTGGCAGCTCCATGGCGTCTCACCTCTGCCTTCCTTCTCCCAGCATTCAGTCCAGTCACAGTCCTCCCCCCATTCTCCTGTCCCCGCCTCCCCCCCCTGCCTCCCTAAGTTCTACCCTATCAACAGGCCAAGGCAGTTTCTTTATTCATTAACCAATAAAAGCAACACATAGACAGAAGGACCTCCCACACCATTGTCCAAAAATAAAACAACAACAGCAATAATAACAACAAAACCAAAAACAAATAATACAGGGCTAAGGCTAACAAATCACTAAGGTCCATTTTTCCTATAATATAAAGAGATCCCAGAATTACAAGAGATTACCCAAAAGAAAATTGAACACAAGCAAACCATGACCCTTAATAATTATGCAAGATCAAGGAGAGTTATTTTGTTGCTGTTTTTGAGACAGTATCTCAAGGTGCCCTGTTGGCCTAGGCCTTGAACACTAGATCCTCCTATCTCCACCTCCTGACTGTTGAGATCACCTGTGTGTGCCACCAAACCCAGGGCTCCATGTATGCTAGGCAAGTAATCCATCACTTGGGCCAAATCCTCAGCCCCCAAGGATACTTTTCAATGGAGAAGGGCAAACTGAACCACACAGATAACATCTCACCTAATCAGATTGGTAAAACCCCAAACACTGGCTTTTAGAAAGATGTAGACTAAGTAGACATTTTATATGGTATGCATCCCAAACAGGGCTGCTCAGCATTCAGTTATCAGAACTCCAAGACAGGGCTGGAGAGATGGCTCAGCAGCTTAAGAACACTGACTACTCTTCTAGAAGTCCGGGGTTCAATTCCCAGCATCCACATGATAGCTCATAACTGTCTGTACTTCCAGTTGCAGAGGATCCTACCTCCTCACACAGATATACAAGCAAGCAAAAGCAATGCACATAAAATAAAAACAAATAAGTAATTAAAACAACAACAACAAACCTCCAAGGCAAATCTCCAAGGCATGGACTGGGGACTCAGAACCCACATAAAAGGAGCTAAGTGTGGTGGGGTGTGCTTATAATCGCAGAACTGGGGAGACAGAGGCAGGTGGATCCCTGGGCTCCCTTGCCAACTAGTCTGCCTACTTGGTGCCTACAGGTCAGTGCTTGTCTCAACAACAACAAAAAGCCAAGGGGGCCAACCGAGGACACACCAGAGGGTGACCTCAGTCACACACACGAACACACACAAATCCCTGTAGCAACTAACATGCTCTGGGGATTTGTCCTACAGAAAGGTGACATCTGTACAACGTCATAGGTCACAGATTTGCTTGCAATCAGAAAAGATTAGAAAACCCCAAGGTCCTTCTTAAGCGGACTGACTCAGGACACAGTCACTCCCTAAGCAGTCTAGGCAGCATATGCCTACACGGTCTCTGAATACGAGTGGGTTACCTCTGACTTTTCTTCAGGATCAAATGCAGTAACTAATCCAGGGGAATGCTGCTTATATACTGACCCCTATCCAAAGACAAAAACTGTGTCTGAGACAAGGTCTCAGGTGTAGTGTTGGCTGGCCTGGAACTCGCAGAGATCCCCCTACCTCTGCCTCCCCAGTGCTCAGATTTAAGGATTAAGTCACAACTGTAACTACCATAACCCATCTGACCACCTGAGGGGACAAATAAGGACACACATTGTGGACTTCCCAAGAGCACCTTCCCTGTTCCTGCCCTGTACCAGAACTGCAGTTGGCTTCCTTGGGCCAGGGTAAGGTTACCCTCTGATGCCCTGTGAAAGGCACAATAAGGCCCCTTGAACCTGGGCCTCAGGACTTCTACTGAGCCCCATCCACCCAGGTGACTGTGTGCAGACAGCTTTTCTGTCCTCGTTATTTGCTGGGTAGATGGTAGGTGAGTCTTTATCATACAAAATCAGGGCTGACAACTACAATAACCCTCCAAAGGGCAGCTAGAAGTTTCCGCCTGAGTCAGAAAAGCACTAGATTTGGTCACTTGAAAGTTTCTACACTTGCCCAGAATGGGGGTGCACACCTTTGATTCCAGCACTGGGGAGGCAGAGGCAGGTGGATCTCTCTGAGTTCCAGGCTAGCTTGGTCTACATTGGAAGTTCCAGGAGAACTGGGACTACAAAAAGAGATCTGACCTCCAAAAAAGAAAAAAAAAAACCACCATGGCCCAGGATCCAGCTCAGTGGGTAGTGGTTGCCTGGTGAGGATAAATCTGCCATGGGATAATCCTTCTGTACACCGTGAATATGTACTCCTCTCACTGGTTAATAAAGAAGCTACCTTGACCTATAGCAAGGCAGAATAAGGCCAGACAGGAAAGCCAAACTGAAAATACAGAGAGGAGAAGGGCGGAGCCAGCAGTTGGGAAAGTAAGATGTCAGAAAACAGGTAAAGCCACAAAGCTACACTGCAAAATGTAGATGAATAGAAATGTATTTAAGTTGTAAGAGCTAGTTAGTAACAAGCCTGAGCTACAGGCCAAACATTCTGTAATTAATATAAGCCTTTGTGTGATTATTTGAGACCCAGTGGTCAGGACAAAAGCTCCACCTCCATTTACATAAACCCTAGGTCCTATCCACAGCACTGTAGACAGTGAACATGTTGGCTCACACCATAATCCTAGCATTTGGGAGGTAGAGGCAAGAAGATCAAAAACTCAAGGTAATCTTCAGGTGAGTTCAAGGCCAGCCTGGACTACATGAGAGCCTGTCTCAGAAATGAAATAAAAAATAGAAGGATTAAAATGATTGGGACTGGAGAGATGACTCAGCAGCTAAGAGCACTGGCTTCTCTTGCAGAGGACTTTGATTTGATTTCCTGCACCCACATGGAGGCTCACAAGTGTCTGTTCCCCCTCTGGCTACTGAAGGCAACAGGCACACATATGCAGGCAAAACACTCATACACATACAATTCTTTTAAGGTTAAAAAATAATATTAAGCTGGACACATGGTAACACACACCTGTCATCATAGCATTTGGGAGACCGAGACAGGAGGATTGAGCCAAGTTTGAACCAAACTGGACCACATAGCAAGGCTGTCTCAATCTCCCATCTCACACACACAACTGAATTAAAATACACCTAACAGCGTAGAGTGCTTCTTTGCCTAGCTCATGCATAATTAAAATAAAATTATTAATAATAGGCAGCAGAGCAGGAAAATGGCTCATCAGGAAAAAGTACTTGCTGGGGAAGCCTTTAAACCTGAATTCAGTCCTTGATACCCATGGAGGAAGAATTCAGCTTTACAGCATTGTCCTCTGATCTCCACACACGGTATGAGTTTTTTATTGAGGAAGTTTTTATTATAGATCTGAGAAAGTACAGAGAGAGGGATCTGGAAGAGTCCAGACTGAACTGGGTCGGGCCATGATAGAAAAGAAGGGGGGGAGGCAGGAGAGAGACCAAGCACACCAAGAGAGAAGTTGAGGACCAAGAGAAGAGAACCAACGAGAAACTGGAGGAAGGGAAGCAAAGCCCAGCCTCTGGGCTAGAGAGTTAGCGTAGTGGGTGGGGCGGTTCGAAAAGTTTCCGCAGTTAGTAACTCACTGGATTTGGTCCACTTACAGTTTCCACAGCTCCCCGTTTACAGCTTACACTAGCAGGTGTGGCCTCACAGGTTGCATTGTCAGGTGGAGTGAGCCTGTGGGAAAACCTGGGCCAAGGGGAGAGGTGCAGGCTCTGGACTGGAAAGAAAGACCATTCTCCCAGCCCAGGAGGTAGGGCACTGCACCCAGAAGGAAATGAAGGTCCCCAGGTTGAGAGAAAGGGACACTCAGTCACACTGGAACTGTTGGGCTCTGCTTCTTAAAATCTATCAGACTCAAAGCCCCCAAAGGGAAACAACCATGTGGAGTATTTCCCCATCCCTGGAGTGTTATCAGTGGGGGATGTCAACACCTGAGGACTCCAGAGGTCAGAGACTCAGCCAGTCCAACCCTAGCAGCTGGCATCAAGGGAGCCCCGAATATCCTTCAGTTGGGGTGCAGAAGCCCTGTCCTCCCTGAGGAGTCTCATCTCCCCTGAAGGTACTCAAAGCCAGTTCAGAGGGCCCTCTCAGCCCCTTTCTCACAATTCTTGCCCTTACTTCTCTCCAAATACAGGTTGACTTCCTCCATCTTCCCGGGCCCCCTTCCTCCACCCTAGGCCTCTGCAGAGCCCTTTTCTGCCTATTCACAATCAGCTTCTAAATGTAGCCAAGTCTCTCAGTAAACACACGCACACATCTACACACACCCCCACACACAAAGGAAAATTAAATTAAAAAATCTGCTCCTCCTGTGTGTGTGTGGGGGGGTGGAGCCCAGTTGCTAGACTGCTAAACTGCATGAAGCTCTAAATTTGATGCCCAGCACCCAAAAAAAACTGGACACTGCAGTCTATAGTCCCATCATTTGGGAGGCAGGAGAATTGGAAGCTTAAGGACCACCTTAACACTACTTAAGGACCACCTTAACACTACATAGCGTGTTAGAAGCCTGGTGTGCTACCTGAGACTCTATCTCAAAACAAACAAACAAACAAAACTAAACAAACAAAACCATAAAACTCAGCTCCTGGGGCTGGGGACAGCTTAGCAGTTAAGAGCACTTATTGCTCTTTCAGAGGACCCAGGTTTGATTCCCAGGAACCATATGGTGACGATTCTCAACTCCCAGTTTAAGAGGATTGAACACCCTTTTTGACTTCCAAGGACACCAGGCACCAGTGGGGTTCACATACATACAAGCAAAATGCTCAGACACAGAAAGAAAATAAATAAATCTCAAACCGAACCAAATCACCACAGCAAAAACCCCAGCTCTTCAAGCATGTCCATGTAGTGGCAGGCGCAGAAAGCTAAACTACAATAGAGAAGGAACCGTTTGTGGAAGGCTGGACAAGGGGCAAAGCCATCACTGAAGAGCTGGCACCGCTGGAAACATCGCACAAACCCTTGGTTCCTCCATTTCATTTCTAGGGAAAACAGAGATACAGCCACAGCCTGAGGAAGTGTGCCAAGACTCAGGGCTTCAGCAGAGTCAGCTGGGAGACATTCTTATTCTCACACACTGACCAGTTAATTCTTTTCCGGAGAAAATCCAGCAATGTATACATGTATGCATTTATTAGAATGTAACAGTATCTAGGTGGGCACAGCGTGGGGGGGGCTTTAATCCCAGCACTCGGGAGGCAGAGGCAGGCGGATCTCTGAGTTGGAGGTCAGCCTGGTCTCCATAGAGTTCCAGGGCAGGCAGGGCTACACAGTGAGACCCTGAAACAAAAAGGACCAGTAGCTAAAAGAAACAAATGCATTACTAAACAATAACCGGGGCAGTCGAGGTGGCTCGGTCAACAAAGGTGTTACTTTGGGTCATTGACGGTATATGGACTAGGATTTCCATCCCCACCAAGACCAGGCTGATTTAGGCTGCTGAGGTAGGACAGGGTCACCTACCTGACCCTGCCTACCCTGGGCCATTCATCACTCCTCCCACTGAGTCACAACCTCTCTCTGGGACTAATCCTGTCAACCTAGACAGCTGCAGGGCCATAATTGAAGCAAAGAAACAAAGTAAACCCAAGAGAATTTCCAGGTAGGAGTCCTCATACTGAGCTGTCCAGGCAGGGACCAGCACATGAGCTGTTGGAAAAACCAAAACAACAAAACAAAACAACAAAAAACCCAGGAGTTCCTCCTCTTCCCAGTTCCAGTGCATTTAGGCCTTTGATTTGAGGACTTTCCTTTGTGGGATTTCCGTTTAAGAAGCGCATAAGCGGGCTTAGGGACCCACACAAGGTCAGAGGCTGGGGTGATTGCGGGTGCAGTTGAGGGGCGGGGGCAGCCCTACTACATCGGATTCCTTATTCTTTAGGAGAGAGCAGGAAGGTCAGAGCGGTGTTGGGAGAGAGGTAGGCACTTCGGAACCGGGTGGGGTTGCAGCAGCTGGATTGCCGTGGACGTGAGAGATTAGAGGGTCCACGAGGAGGCTTTTCATCTCCAGCAAACGAGAGGTTCAGCAGAATGACAAGCAGATGAGAACTTCTAGCCCCAGATGACATGCAAGGAAACTGAGGTAAGGGGGCTCGCCCTAACAGTGAAGACACGTAGATAGGATAAATCTCCCAGACGCAGCCTCTTCCAATCCCATCAGGCTTCCAATCCCACCTCAATTTTTCTCATCTGGAGGAGAGGCGAGAGCGTGCTGATCCCCGGACCGAGCGCTGGGATCAGCGGCTCCATGCCGGCTTTCCTTGCTCTCCAGCTCTTTCCCAGGCTATCCCTTCTACCTGAAGACCCTTCCCCGTGCGGCGGGTCCGAGGCCGGAGCATCCGGAAAGGCAGCGCCGACTCCCGGCCCGCAGCCCTCCTTGCAGCGCGCGGTGGTCCAGTCCTCTCCGGGACTCGCCCCGCCGCGGCCTCCCTGGTCTCCTGCGCGCCCAAGGTCGCCGAGCAGCGCTTTGGCTTCGGGCTGTCGTCCCCCTCCCCGGTGGACCTCACCCACCAAGAGCCGACGGAGCTGCGGGGTGAATCTCGGAACCCTAGCCGGCCCAGACTAGCCCGCGCAGGGCTCAACTTCGGGGCGCAGCTCGGGTACAGGCGGTGACGGAGGGACCACAGCGCGGAACTGGTGCGCGGACAATTGTCACCTGTGGAACAGGTGGTCAGGCGGGGAGCCGGGTCTCTGGGGTCTCGAGGCTCACCTCCCCGCCATGCCAAGATCAGGGGAGCCCTGGATCCCAACGAGTACTCCCGCCCGCTGCCTTGACCCCGAACCCCAAGTACCTCTGGCTCCCGCGGCGGGCAGCTACTGCGGCCCTGGAGGGCGGTGGCGTGAGCACAGCGGACGAGCACAGCGGACAGGAGCGCCGCCCCTCCAGTCCTGGGCGGGGTCAGCCCGCCCTGCCCCGCGGGTCCCTCTCAGCCTGCAGGGTCCCTGAACAACCTTTCGCCTGAAGCTTGTCCTCAGTTTCAACGGGGAGCCCGGAGGGGGGAGGGGTGTAAGGGGTGTTGACTGAACGGGGACCACGACCTGAGTCATCGCTAGCCGGTAACCAACAGGTGTGAACTGCTTTCTGAACCTTCGGGCCACCCACGCTACAAGGCGTGCAATCCTATTCTGAGACCCTCGAGTTCTCTCTCTAATCCACGCTGCCATCGAACTCTTAGCAGTCCTCCTGTCTCAGCCTCCCAAGCGCTGGGAAAACAGGAGTGAGTCCCCAACCCGTGGCTCCGTTTTCTCATTTTAACAGATGAAGAAAAAACAAAAACAAAAACAAAAAACCAGGCTCCAAGCGGTTTGGGTAGTCACTTGAATGTTCTGCAGTTGAGAAGCAGAGTCTGAACTTGAGTCGGCCTGACGCCACTTCCCAGCGTCTATTGAAAACACTCTCCACTCCCTGGCCTGCTATGATCCAGGGAAGGGCTGGGCCCACTGCAAGCTGTCCCTTAGAGGCAGTTTCCCAGCCAGCTCTCCTCCCCTGCTGGATGTCCGCCCCCCTTCGTCACTCTCACCACACAAATTGGCCATCCAGGACTCTGAGAAAATGGAAACACCCCATCCCGACTCTCAGAACAGTCCCGGTAAAGAGGTTTTGAATAAGCGAATCTGTAGACAACTCTCATCCCCCCCCCCCACCCGGTTCTGACACTACCCAGCTCTTGGGTGTGCCCACCCCTTCTTTTCCAGGAGATCCTCAGCCTCCAGCTGAAGCCATCTGACGAGCCTGCCCCTCTCATCCCCATTAGTGCTCCTTACTCCAGGGTTTTATTTTGTTTTGGATTTTTCAGACTGGGTCTCATTTTAGCCCACAACTTTCTTGGTAATGGATATATATGTAAACCATAGTGGTTAAACTTGTGACTTGCCTCTGCCTCACAAATACTGGGAAGTCAGGTTTCTCCCGCCTGAAACCCTAAATAAGTGAGTTCAAGGCCAAGTTGTTCTACATAGTGAGTTCCAAGACAGCCAGAGCTACATACACAGTGAGACTCTGTCTCAAAACAACTACACACAGAAACAGACCCTCAGACAAGGGTCTGGGAAGACAGCTAGCTTGGAGAAAGTTTATTAGACAAGCATGAGATTAAGTTTGAGTCCTTCCATCCATGTTAAAAAAAACAAACAAAACAGTCCCAGCAGGGTGCAACTGTAATTTCCACACTTGGGAAGACATTATCTAACTCAGTGACATCTACCTCTAGGTTCAGTGACATTCTGTCTCAAAAAATAACATGGATAGCCCGTTATTGTCATCCCAGCACTCAAAAGGCAGAGGCAGACAGATCTCTATGAGTTCCAGGCCAAACCAGGGCTACACAGTGAGGGGCCCAGAGGGAGAAGGGTTAAGGGTTGAAGATAGCCTCAGCAGTTAAGTGTTTGCTGTTCTTCATGAGAAGCCAAGTTCATTCCTAGAACCCAAATCAGGTGGTTTACAGCCACCTGTACCTCTAGCTCCCGGGAATCTGACGCCCTCTTCTGAATTCTGAGAGCACCTGCATCCACGCATACACACACACACACACACACACACACACACACACACACACACACACACGTACATACAGTTTTTGAAAAATCTTAAGAAGGCTGTTGTTTTGATGTAGACAGGTGCTGAGACATACTGCCCTTCAGATAAACTACATTAGCAGAGGTTTGGCAGCCATGACAGGGTCTTGAAGGGAGAGAGCCTTCAATCAAAAGAGGGTTTCTTTTTTTTCTTTTTAAGATTAATTTTTATTTTATTTATGTGTGTGAGTGCCTCTTGCCTGTATGTGTGTCTGTGCACTATGTGCATGCCTCGTTCCCACAGAGGCCAAAAGAGGATATCAGATCCCTTGGTACTAGAATTATAGATGGTTGTGAGCCACCACATGGGTTCTGGAAACTGAGCCCAGGTCCTCTGTAAGAATAGCAAGTGACATAACCAGTGAGCAGAGGCAGGTGGATCACTGTGAGTTTGAGGCCAGCCTCATCTACAGAGCGAGTTCCAGGACAGCTAGGGCTGTTACACAGAGAAACCCTGTCTCAAAAAAACAAAAAAATAAAATAAAAATAATAAAATAAAAAAGGAAAAAAGAGAGGGAGAGGAAATTTTAATTTTTATTATTTTAAAGAGATAACAATTATCTATGCTCCCTGCCCCAATCCATCTTCAGGCTCCTGAAGTGAAGTTGAGGTTTAAGTAAAAGCCACAGTCATCCCTATCTCAGCAGCTGTCAGTCAAGGTGTGGTCCCGCCTACTGCTGACCATCCTTGTCTCTCCTGTGTGGTGAGTCACCACTTGTCAGCCAGCACGGTGACTCTTTCTGGGAGAAAAGTTTTCCCAGGGCTGACCCTGGTTCGTGACCTTCTTCTCTCCCAGCACAAGTTTCCTGGAAGGAAGTAGTTTTTGGGGGGTTCACTGATTCTGATTGCCAAAGTGTCCCTTTGGGA
This sequence comes from Ondatra zibethicus, assembly GCA_004026605.1. NCBI lineage: Eukaryota > Metazoa > Chordata > Mammalia > Rodentia > Cricetidae > Ondatra > Ondatra zibethicus. The sequence goes on from PVIU01005195.1 coordinate 11,334, forward strand.
AGGTTTCATCCCTGCTATGCCTGTTATAATGCCAGGAGTCACCAGGTGGCAAGGCACTAGCTAAAGTCAACTTTTAATTCAAGATTGTGGTGGGGAAGGGTTGGGAAACAGACTGCAAGGCCAGACTAGACTGGGTTATCAATTTTCTCCTCCACCAGAGAGCTGAGGGGAGGGGGATGGGGGGGACGACGACGTGCCCAGGGTCTGTAACCTAACACCCAGAGGGTGAATAGTTAAAGTTTACCAGAGCCCCTGCAGTGAACAGGCTTTGGGAGCCCTGGGAAGGCCTCGAGGTGATACCATCTTAGCAAGCCTGGAAGCATGCGGGGCTGAGGGCAGGTGTTGCACCCGCCTGCCTAAGTTTCTCCAGGGTGAACAAGAGGACTCGAATGGACGCTTTCGGAGGAACGTTGAGGTGCCAGGAAAGAACGGGTGTAGAGATGCTGAAACCCTGGTTGTGGAAACGGTCTAGAGTCCCATGTGTACTCACATGGGGGCCTGGGGAGGGTTTCCCAAGGCAGAGAAGGAAGTGAACCAGTTTTGAAGAGAACCAGAGGCTGAAGGCGGAGCTTCCTGGTGGAGCTTGCCTAGCTGGAGCAAAGGTAAGGCCCTGAGTTCCAGCCCCAGCGCTGCAAAAGAGAAAGGTCTCTCACTCTGCGGGGCCAATATTCTCAGAAGTCTGATCTACAAGAGCCAAATAGTTCTCACCGCGGAGGAAGTGCTCCTGAGTAGGAGGCGGAGGGAGGGAAAAACAAGCCATTTGGAAACACTTTGAAAATGTTTTATCCTGCAATAGGGATGGGTCTCAGCAGCAGAGTGCTTGCATAGCAGGCTTGAGTCCTGAGTCCAATCCCCAGCCTATCTAAAACAGGTATGGAGGTACATAATTTGTTGTTGTTGTTGTTTGGTTTGGTTTTGGTTTTTCGAGACAGGGTTTTTTGAAACAGCCCTGGCTGTCCTGGAACTGGCATTGTAGACCAGGCTGGCCTTGAACTCCCAGAGACCCATCTGCTTCTGCCTCCTGTGTGCTGGGATGAAAGGTGTGCACTACTATCACCCCGCAGTGGTGCATGCTTTTAAACTCAGCACTTGAGGAATGAAGACCAGAGAATGAGAAGTTAAAGGTCAACCTAGGCTACATAGTGGATTCCAGTCCAGCCTGGGGTACATAAGACCCTCTCTCAGAAAAACAAACCAGAGCTGGAGAGACGGCTCAGCGGTTAAGAGCATTTGCTAAATGCCGCAAGCAAAAGGATAGATATGTGTAGTTGGTACAACAAAAGCTATATTTTATCATGCTGAGGGTCACTACACAAGGCTTACACTCTAAATTCCTAACTACGGTCCGAAGCCTATCTCTCCGTGGCTGCTCACCCACGTGAAGCATCTTGAAGATCAGGTCCAGTATCTAGCAGAAGTCTCTAATCCGAGGGCCCTGGGGATCCTCTCCACCCGCAGGGCAGATCAAGGTGGCGTCTCTCCAGATGTGCTGCAGAGCGTTGCTCTTGGCCTCTGCTTATGTATACTGTCCAGTGGGTGTCATGGGCTTCTAGTCTTGGGTCTCCTTATCTTGAGTAAGTGAAGTCCCTGGGTTCCGGTTATCAGGTGCAGCCTTGGATGTACTGGGGAGCCTAACTAAGCTATTTTTACATGTCTAAAACGCATGTCTTACTATGTCCATTATGCTCCTTGTGGCATAAAAAGTGCCAATGAGGACCACACATAAGAATTCTTAACATCATAGTTCCACGGCAAACTGCAAATTTAGGCCAAAGCGGGCAAAGGAGAAAGCATATACAGCGAACATCCCAACCACTGTGAGACAGATGTAAGGAGAGAACTCTCAAGCAATGAAACACACAGTGGTTGAGCAAAACACGGTGAAGCAAGTGTCTGATGTCACATCACAGGACCCTGCAGTGATCCCTACAGCATATGCTTATTTTCCCAAATTTGTATGTACTTCCTCCGGGTGTGGTATGTGCCACGCTGAAAACCCCATTCAGAAATAAAAGGTAATGCAATCACTTTCAAACAAAAATGTTGTAAACGGTACCCAGCAGGTGTGGAGCTGAAGGGCCCCAAGATGAGCCACTCAGCCGAGCATCATCCTGACTTGATTAGGGTCAAGCACATGGGTCATGGCCGTGGGCCAGGTATTTCTCCTTTTTATTAATGAAAAGAGCACCTAAGAGTCCAGTGAGCTTCATAATTAGCTTCTAGTGTTGTTTTCAGTTTTGTGTATGCTAATCTCATGGAAAACCAAGAGGTGGGTGTAGAGTATCAGCAAGTCTGGCGAGTCTCCAGAAGCATCTGTCTTGGGTCTGAGACCAGGGTATACAGATCATCTCTTCTGGAAAAAAAAATGGCATTTATTTGGTGGGGTAGAAGCAAGAATCTGGAGTACAACCTTCCTGGTGTCGCCATGGAGACGAAACATTTCCTGAAGAAGTTTCTTCAATCACAGTCTGCACAGATGTGTCTGTTGGAATCATGCATGGTTTGCTCCTCCTGGTGGGACAGTCTCTGGAGCTCGCTGTTATAGTCCTTCCAGAATGAAGTTTATTAAACAAGCCCAAAATAATCATAAAGAACTTACATGCTCAATGGTTCAATATAATTTATGCAAAAAGCCAAAAGCTCTTGTTTATCCAGTGGAATACGTTCCACATTGGAAAGCAAGAATAGTCAAATCGAGACAGCCTACCAATCACATCACATCAGATAAAGAGCGTTTCCTAAGCTTGCTAACTTTATGAGTATAAGCAATAGTGTCTGCTTTGAGTGTGGCTGATAAATGTTGGACTCTGTCTATCTGTCCTCCCAGAGTCTATCCCTAGTAATCTCCATTGACTGTAATTATCGCATGTTAAGGGAGAGAACAATGGAAATATCATTAATGGCCTTCCTGGCCTTTCCTAGTGAGTCATCTTTGTGTTCATTGATATGTATATATAGTGACATATATAGTTATAGTTGTATATGTAGTAATGAGGAGTGGGCTGCGTCCCGTTGCCTGGCTAGCTTACACCCGAAATAACCACACAGAAATTGTATTAATTAAATTACTGCCTGGCCCATTATATCTAGCCTCTTCTTGGCCAACTCTCACATCTTGATCTCACCCATTTCTATTAATCTGTGTTTACCACGAGGTCGTGGCTTACCAGGAAAGATTCAGCATGTCTGACTCTGGCGACTCCATGGCGGTTCTCTCTGCCAGCCTTCTTTCTCCCAGCATTCAGTTCTCTTTTCCCCGCCTATCTAAGTTTTGCCCTATCAAAAGGCCAAGGCAGTTTCTTTATTCAACCAATGAAAGCAACACAAATACAGAAGAACCTCCTACACCATGTATAAGGTACTGAGCCAAAAGCATATCCTATTCACAGATTAGGGTAAATATCCTGGACATGTTTACCTGTCCTGAGAGATGTGCTATAATTCTATAGCATTATATATAGCCCCACAATCAGGTTCTACAGAACAAGAAGGGGAGGCCAAGGTGTCCATGGTGATGTTACAGATGTCTATTGTAGGTTAAAAGCTTTTATGGGGCATGTGTTGAGGACTTCATTGCCAAGGTCTGTGAGTTGGCCAGAAGAGGTGTCAGTTCTGATATTTGCAGCTCATTGGACAGAGGGTGGGTGGCTAGAAAGGTACTGTCCCAAGTCAGGTGGTATGTTCCTCTGGGTAGCAGAAATCCTCTATATTAGTCCAACTAGTGCATAGGAAAGAATCAGTATATTCGGGTATATCAATCCGTCCTCAAGTTTCTTAGGCAATGGGTGTGTGTAATAACCTGGGGCCGCATTGTCTGGATAGATTAAGAGTAAATGTATTCTGCAGAGTGCATGCACGCACCAAGAGGTTTGCCTTGGTTCTGGTAGAGTCTTGTAGACTACCGTTTCTGTTCCAGATCCTGTAGGAAAGAGCTGAGACAAGTCTGTCTCTACTCCTTGAAAAGCGAGTCTTGCTTGGAGGCCTTCTTCTCCTTGTCTGTTCCTCTAAGTAAGTTGTAGCAGATAATTTTGAGAGATCTGGTTGGCTACAGCTAGTCTCTTCAAATTTCCAGCTGTATATTTACTAATATCTGCCAATGTTGGTTTAATAAATTTAGTTCCAGATGAAGGCCTATAATCAGTTTGTGAGTAGTAGCTAGTCCATCAGACAAGGCGTTAGTAGTCAATGTTTATGGGTCGGTAAGATTTCTGCTATATCTGCATTGATGTCTTAGCCAGCTCCGAGTGAAGAGCCAACTGACATAGTCCAGCAACATCACTTGTCAGGGTATTCTTGCCGCAAACCTGTTCCTGAGGAGTAGGGAAGACTGCTATGCTCCTAAAGTCAGGCTCAGAGCAGAGTTCCTCAGGTGGGAGCCATGCTTTGAGATTGAAGGTAAGTGAGATCTTCTGGATCCTAGGTGTAATTTTAAGTCTTGCAGGTAGGCTGAGGTCAGTCATTAGCATGGGCTTGCCGGTGACCGTTGGTGGGGAGAAAGGAGGGTTGACAAATGCTGGCTTGTTGTGGGCTGTGAAGAATTTGCTGCTCTCATCCAGTTCTCCTCAATCAATGATGCGTGATATTAGGCTGCCTTCTTTGGTTCTACAGGATTTCTGCATTATGGGGAAGACATATACCTCATTGAATTGAGACCCCTGTGCAGTGTCCCTGCATGTGATATTATTGAGATGGGCTTATGGACCACAAAAAGTCTCCAATGCCACATTCCTTGAGCTGTGGTACTGGAAGGATCATGTAGAAATAATAGGGACATCCTGAGTGTGTCTTTTTCCAGGGTTCCAGTTTGGAAAGATCCATGCCTGCAGTTTTCTGGTGTAGGAGGTCCTTCTGACTATGTGTTGCTTTCATTGGTTGAATAAAGAAACTGCCTTGGCCTTTTGATAAGGCAAAACTTAGATAGGTGGAGTAGAGTGAACTGGATGCTGGGAAGAAGGGCAGTGTGGCAGACGCCATGAAGCTCCTGCCTGAGACTGACGCTGCTTAGAATCTTTCCCGGTAAGCCACGACCTCGTGGTATTACACAGATTGGTAGAAATGGGTTGAATTAAGATGTAAGAATTAGCCAATAAGAAATTAGAGCTAATGGGCCAGGCAGTAATTTAATTTAATACAATTTCTGTGTGATTATTTCGGGTGTAAGCTAGTGGGGCGGGTGGGACCAAAAGCAGGCCCTCCCTCCACGTAGCAGTTTTCCATCATTGTAAGGTTCTGTTGTCTGCCTTTTTTTTACGTGATACCATGGCACAAAGGAATGATAGGACCGAGGGCATCCTCAGGCTGCAAATTGTATCATGCCCACTCATGTTGATGTAATCATATACATTTTCACTTTCAATCCCTGTAGTTTTATTGTATTGGTAGCCAAATGGGGTTCATTTCCCATGCATATGGGGCGCGGAATGCTTAGAGAAACTTCGTGTTGGTTATTTCACAGTCAAACATGGAGTCTCCCATATCTGGTATCTTGTCTTTTTCTCCACTTGTTCTTCACTTTAAGGTGGAAGGATGATTTAAGAGATATTTCTCTCCAGTGAGAGTTGTAGATGGCTATTTCTCCAAATCTGTGTTTCAGTTTCAATGGATTTCTTTCCTCAAAATTGGTGTTTTCTGCTTCCTCTTGGTCATTAGTGACTATGGCTCTCAAAATCAAAGCAGGCATTAGCCTTCCTCCGTTCATCACAATGGCATATCAAACTGTATCCCAATTGCCTCACAATGAGCATACTGAGCATAGAATGCTTTCCTGGTGTATGTGACGGTTAGAATGAAGTGTTCATGATCCTAGTTTTCCGGTAGGACTCCATCAAGGTGTAGTAGGGTAAGTCACCAATATCATACTTGAGTCTTTGTTTACTAGTTTTGTAGCTGTTGATATGGTTGTCGCCTCTACTGTAGCTTCATTTATTGTCCCTATTGCTGTAGACATGGTGTTGATGATGTCCCTGATTCTGAGAAGCTCAATGGTGTTGGCGTTGGTGATGGCGAACTGGACAACGGGAGCTTGAGCTTGACTTGTTGGATAATGGTAAAGCTTATAGAATTCAACAGGAGGAGTCCGAGGAATAGTGTCCTGGGTGCCATGGCCCGGCATATTGATGTCATGGTGTTGCTCCATCATGTGTTCTGGTTTATTTTCTGTTCAAGTTTCTATGGCCCTGCCTTGCCATGTGCTCCTTCCTTTTCTGTCCAGGCACCAGTGTTAGCACCAGTGCTTAGTAAATTCTTCCTAAGACTATAACTACCCTTATGAAAGGGCAAGCCCAGTGTATTCAGTTTGGTCCTAGGCACATTAGGCTTGTAGATCATCTAATTCTCTAAGATTCAGATCTTCTTTCTTGTCTATGGTCCAGATTGCATTGTCTGTTCTAGGCTCCAGGGCTTCTGTCTCCTTTAAGTCTTGATTATTTTTGTCCCTGTAAACACATTTATGGGGAGTTATTCTGTGTGGTCTGGAAATATCCGGTGGTTGCTCTAAATCTAATTTAATAGCCTCTTCTAAGGGAGAAGCTCTATTCAATCTTGGTCTAGGATTTAACTCGTAGCAAGCAATTTCAATAGCCTTCCTTAACTGGTATCCTTGAGTTTTAATAACTTGGTTTTGAGCAATCCATTCCATCATGCTATATTACCAGCTGTAGTGGGGTTACATGCTAGATGGGAGTCTCATTGTATGTCCAGAGTCTGGGGCTACTTCTGAACTTCAGATCTGGTAACGTTTGCTCCTTGAGCTGACTCAGTAATTCTTGGGCAGCTGTATCTGGCTGTCCAACACCAGATGGGTATATAATGTTGCCAATTGTTCTGGTTTATGACTTTCTTTGGCTAGTCTAAGCCCTGTGCTTACATCTACAAGGGTTCAGGCATATAGGGCCCCTGTGAGTATTCAAGAATCCAATTAAATCTATTTGTAGTTTATAATTAAATTGTCTAGGAGACCATGTTACAGCTGGGACTTGATGTCTGAATCTGGTTTTAAGTGCTGGGCAATGGTGGCAGTCTCTAATGACCTGTTTCCAGGTATGCCAGGATACATTGGGGCTCTTTTTATGAAACCATTGGCACAGAGTGTGTGTGCCTGTATGTCCCAATGTCTTAACCCTAGGATTTCTTTCTTACTGGTTATACTACTGCTCCCAGGTTTTAAAATTTCCCAGTCAGGGTTCCTTTTAATAATTATTCTCATAGGGTTGTCCTGATTCAGTTTGGTTCTCCATTTCCCTAGTTTTTAGTGTTAGGGTAAATTTTCAAGCTTACCAACTATGTGATCTATCGTCCTTGCTGGTTTGTACTGAGTATGCTTCCTAACAAGTTGTAATATTCCAGTCTTACGTGAACACGATGCCAGTCTGTCTGCTACTCCATTATGTTTGGACGTCTTGTCTGTCTTGCCTGTGTGGGCATCTACATAGGCTACATAAATTTTGATGGCTTTGCTAAGTTTTGCCAGCACATAGCTATACCATTGCACACACACTATGAACTGGAGAAGATAGAGATTTTCCTTTTGCCTTCCTTAGCTGCCTAATAGCCAGTAATGCTGTTACTGCTTCAGTGTGCTGAGCTGATTTAGTGGTTCCTTCCTCAGTAATAGCCATTCCATCCCCCAGTCTACAGGCTGCCACTTTCCTTTAGTTTTGGTCCCATCAGCTGCTGATGAGCCATCAGTGAACCCTGTGTTAGCCAAATGTTGTGACCATTTCATTGGTCCCCACAGTCCAGTAGGTATCTCTTTTCAGAGAGGGGTGAGCGGTTTGGGGTCTGGGGATTATAGGCTATTTCCTCAGTGCAGGAAGTCACAGATGCCTTTGCTACACATCCTGGTCCCAAAGGAATTCAGATAGGTACCAATCCCACTGTAATACCTTTTCTTCTATGGCTTTGAAGGACGCTCTACCTTTAAACTGATCCAATCCATCATTAGAATAGACTCCCTTATGACCATAGGTAGGGTGGCTGGCAATGACTGAGTGTAGGGTTCTGCATGCCTCACAAAATGTGCAGATTTGTTTCTCAAAGAATGAATATTCTGCACATATGAGAAACACTTGCAATAGAAGCCAACAGGCAAATGCTGATGGAGTCCCTTTTGCTTTATGAAGAGTCATGTTGTCATAGTCCCTAATAAACATGATATCCATAATTAGAGTATCATCTGGTTCAGTATTGGTCAGGCTGCATGCTCAGAGAGGAGCTTACAGGCTGTCTCAAAAGCTTCTCTTTGTTCCTGTCTCCATTGGAAACCAGCCGCCTTTCTAATAGCCCCATAGAGGGGTTTCATGATAATCTGTAAATATGGTATGTGGTTCCTCCAGTTTGCAAATGTACCAATCAGGTATTGCGCCTGAGTTTTGTCCCTGCATGAAGAGATATTTAAAATCTTGTGCAATGTGGTATCTAGGACCTGGGGTCCTTCAGATGTCCATAACACACCTAGAAATTTCCTATCTGTCCCTTTCTCCTTGTCTTTATTAATGGTCCAGCTATCATGTACTGGGGTATCAAGCACTGTCTCCAGATGGTTTTGAACATTATCCTTATTGTATCAAGCAATCAAAATATTATCTATATAGTTTAAAAGTAGGCAGTCCAGCCTGACGGTGGTGGCTCATGCCTTTAATCCTAGCACTCAGGAGGGAGAGGCAGGCAAATCTCTGTGAGTTCAAGGCCAACCTGGTCTACAAACCAAGTTCCAGGACAGCCAGGGCTATGAAACAGTGAAACCTTGTCTTGAGAAAACAAAAAACAAAAAAGGAAAAAGAGTAGATGGTCCAATATAGGTAGCTTCTCCAGAGACTGTCTTAGTGTCACATGGGCAATGATTGGGTTCTTCTTATAGCCTTGTGTGCTCTTGAATCTGTGGTGTTTATCACTCCGGGTGAAGGTAGCACTGTCTCTGGAGTCCACGTGGACTGGTATGCTAAATAACATGTCTGATAAGCCTATGATACCAAAGGATTTTGGGTTGTAATTCCTAATCTTTAAGCAAATATCTTCTGCTAAGCAGTGGTGGTGCACACCTTTATTCCCAGCACTCGGGGGGGAGGCAGAGACAGGTGGATCTCTGTGCGTTCAAGACCAGCCTGGTCTACAGAGTAAGTTCCAGGACAGCCAGGGCTACACAGAGAAATCCTATCTTGAAAAACAAAAACAAAACAAAGCAAAGCAAAATAATGTGTCTTCCACATCAGGCAAACTTTCTGGTATTTGTAGAGAAAGTTAATTACTCCACTGACTATTTTGGCTTCTTTGCTGGTCAGACAGAACTATTGAAGTCGAAAGATCATGTGGGCTCAATAATATCTTCCCTCGATAATTGACTTGCAACATCTTTGACAGTTTCATCACCTCTGTGGAGGGGGTATTGCTTGGTAAATGATCCCTTAATTTTGGGGAGTTTTATAAGAGGGATTTAGACTTGGGTGATATATAGTCCAAGGGTTTATTTATTTATTTTAAAAATATTTATGTATTTACTTTTCAATTTTGTGTATGTATATTTGTGTTGGAGGCTTGGAGGCTTTGCACATGGGTGCAGGTGTTTAAGGAGGCCAGAGGTGTCATATTCCCTGAAGCTGGAGTTACAGGTGGTTGTGGGCCACCTGATATGGGTGCTGGGAATTGAACTCAGGTCCTCTGGAAGAGCAGTACAGCCCTTATTTCTTTCTTTCTTTCTTTCTTTCTTTCTTTCTTTATTTATTTATTTATTTATTCTTTTGGGTTTTTTTTGAGACAGGGTTTCTTTGCAGCCCTGGCTCTCTTGGAACTTGCTCTGTAGACCAGGCTGGCCTCAAACTCACAGAGATCCTCTTGCCTCTGCTTTATGAGTGTTGGTATTTAAAGGTGTGTGCCACCACTGCCTGGACTGGTTTAAGTTTTTTAATGTGATGCCATTGGGTAAATAATTTGAGGATGACATCCATCCTCAGTACATGATTAGATGCTGGTATAAACGTTGTGGGATTATTTAGAGGTAAGTTATAGACTAATAATTCGCTAGGTTCTGTTATTGTTTGAATGGTTTTCGTGCTACTCCCTCAATCCTAACCTCAGTGTAGAGGTTTGGCAGCGGTGGGCAGAGGCTGCAAGTTCTCACCTAACTCCTTGTGTCTATCAGTCAGCTACTTCATCTTTAAACCATTCCCATGATCTCTGCTGGGATCTGAAGGAAGGGTCTGGGGTCCTTTCTTGATTCTGGAGACCATTCTTTGGTCTGCCTAGGAATCCGTTTCTGAATCGTCCTTGGGGCTGTCTTATTAATATCTGGCCTCCTCTTCCAAATGGTCTTATATCCCTGATTTTCTGAAAGAATGGAGGGTTGGCTCTGGGTGGCAGCCTTGCCTGGCCTCTGCTTTAATAAAGACCACCTTTTAGGTGAGGCATTCCATGGTACTGGTTTGGTTCGATTCTGTACGTTAGACTGGAGGGATACTATTTTCTCTGTCTCCAGTTCTCTAGGCTGAGGGAAGTAATCGATGGCTTCTCCAGTGGTTTGGCAATTGGCCAGAGTTGATCTCATTGTCATTCTCTGTCATTAATTAGAATTTTCCTCATGCTAGGGAGTAGCGGCAGCATCCGTGGTGTTGGGCTGTGTCTTAGTTAGGGTTTCTATTACTGTGAAGAGACACCAAAACCATGGCAACTCTAATAAAGGAAAACATTTAATTGAGGTTGTGACTTGGTTTTGGAGGTTCAATCCTATATCATCATGGTGGGGAGCATGGCAGCTGGGAGTATGGTGTCGTGTAGGCAGGCGTGGTGTTGGCTACATCTTGATCAGAAGGCCATAGGAAATGGACTCCGACACTGAGCGAAACTTAAGCAAAAGAGACCTCAAAGCCCGCCCCCATAGTGACACACTTCCTCCAACAAGGCCACACCTCCCAACAGCGCCACTGTTGGGCACTGAGTTTATAGTGGCCAATTACATTCAAGCTAGCACAGACTGTTCCTGTAAATTAAGTAAAGTAATTCCAACTTTACAGACAGTTCAACTGCTTCTTTCCCATCTTCCATTTTCCTTGTGCCTCAAATCGAGTTAGATTAAGTATGAGGAAACCCTACCATGCATCCATTATCCAAGCCAATAAAGGGCGGCTTTCCCCTCTGGCTCTATCTACAATTTGTCCTAGGCCTTCAAGTATGTGGGGATTTCCCCACGTCCCTTTGACTCCCTTCATTCTGAGGGTAGCATGACTGTGTCAGCTCCCTTTTCCCACAAGCAGGCCACACAGTGTTGTAATTTAAAAAACGCTGCGTGAAAGAGACACCATGCCACAGAGCTCAGGTGTTTTTTTATTGGGGGAAAGGGAATAGGAGGGGAGGGAGGGGACCAGGGACAGGAGCGCGAGAAGAGAAGAGGGGAGGGGAGGGGAGGGGAGGGGAGGGGAAAGAAGGGGAGAGGAGAGAGAGAAAGAGGTATGAACATGCACAGGAGGTGCCCTTAGTGGCTGGAGCTGAGGATGTAGCCTGTCAGGACCCCAAGGGCAGGCCAGTGCAGATGCCCGAATACTAACACATAGGATGCATCTTTTTGCTCCTCTTGGTGTAAAATCTGGTCTTATTGGCTGCAATCCTCTTCTTGTAAACATCTGGATTCTACTTCAGGGGTCACATGAGTATTATTGGCTAAATGGCTAGGGGTAGCCTTAACCTTACTGGCAGTTACTGGTAGAGGGACCTTGGTGGTGTTGAGATATCTGATCGGGCACTTACGAGCTGCCTCCAGAGGACCCAAGTCCCGTCCCCAGCACCTACTTTAGGCCACTCACACCACCTGTAACTCTAGCTCCGGGGAATCCCATGCCCTTTTTTGCCTCTAGTGGATACCACACACTCAGTATACTCTCACACAGGCACACAAACACACATAAATAAAAATAAATCAAGACGAATCAAGGGCTGGCAAGATGGTTTAGGGGTGAAAAGTGCTTGCTTCCAAGTCAAACAACCTGAGTTCAGTCCCACGGGATTTTAACACATTTATTCCTACATAGACCTCCATGAACACACACGTGTGTGTGCATACACGTAAATAAAAAATAACAATTGGAATAATCAGACCAGGCGTGTTGGTACATCCCAGTACTTAGGAGGCAGAGCCAGGGGGATTGCTGTGAGTTTGAGGCCAGCCTGGTCTACATTGTGAGTTCCAGGCCAGGCAGAGCTACATAGATCCTCCTCAATAAATAAATAATAAAACTAATCAAAAATATTTTTAAAAAGGAAAAAGGATTCAAAGATGGAAGTCTTAGGGAAAGAGAAAACCTGGCCAAGGTGTATTCTGTTTCCAGAGAATCAGAAATCCCTGCCAGCCTGGGTACAGAGGGAATTCCAGGACAACCAGGGCTACACAGAGAAACCGAGTCTTGAAAAAAATTCTGAAGGCTGAATCTGACAGTGTGGTGGCTCATGCTTGTAATCCCAGCATTCAGGAAGCTGAGCTAGGAGGATTGCCTTTAGTTGGAGACCAACCTGAACTCGGGAGCTCTAAGATCAGAAGCACTGGAAGGATCTTAGGTTCAGTCAACACCCCCCCCCCGCTGCTTCACACCCCTCCCCCATCCTTGCTGCAGCAATCAGGTTCCCTGCTGAGACCTTATCACAGGGAAGTCAGGAAAACCGGATCTGCTTCCGGCTGCAGGGTCCCAAACCACCTGATTTACTGCCCTACAGCCTATCTAGGACCTTTGAGAGCTAGAAAGTAGCTGGCGGAAGGAAGCCCTTGGGCACGTTCCTCAATTGCTGGTGAAGCCTTGCCTCTGCCGTTCTGTCTGACCACAAGGGAGGAAATTCCTTCAAGGTGAGCTTTGCTGTGCAGAGCTATAGTTCAGTTCTCCTCTGCAGGTGGCCTGGGTAACTAAAGGATATTTCACCTGAAATTTGATCTCAGTGTTTGTTTCGCTGTTGAACCTGAAAAGAATCTTCATTATTGAAAACAAGTTTGACTGTTTCAAAACAGAAAAGCAAATTCCAGGCTGGCCAAGACCATACAATCACAATGAGTCCCTTTCTCTAAAAGAAAAAAAATGAATGAATGACTGAGGGAATGAGTTTTCAGAAACTGTTTGCAGGGACTCCCCCGCTTGTAAGCAGTTTCCACGTCTCTCTGGTTTCCAAGAGAAAAGGTGCTTGTCTAATTTCAAATGAGCTTCAGCTGGAAGTGAGATAGGTATGGGAAGCGAGGATATGTCCAGCTCAGGTGGTCCTAGTGCTAATCCCAAAGATGGGAGAAAGACCACCGGCTCAAATCATCATGGCCAAATTAAAGCAAGCAATTAATTAAGGCAAGCTGTTTCATTCATGTACACAGGCTGCTTAAGGTGGGGTTTGAGGTCAGCATTGGATGTGAGGAAGCGGCGGCTTTTATAGTTCAGGGGTAGGGGGTTTCCAAATGAGGGGTTAAGCAGACAAAACAGGCAGGGTTACAGGAACAGTTAGTCCTAATGACCTCTTGAAACAAAGACATGGTCGCAAAGTGGTGAGGGTATACCTTATAACAAGGTAGTCATAAAGGTAGGGTTGCAAGATGATTATGCACTTTGTCAAAGAAAGACATGATTGTCATTCCTGGGATAGGCAGAACAGAACCATTTGTAGTTAAGGTCACAGGTTGGAGGCGTCACCCCAGCCCCCTGGCATCCATATATACTAGGAGGCTGGAATGTTTGGCTGGGAGTCAAAGCTCCCTCCCCTGGGAGTTGCCTCAGTCCAAACTCCACCTCCGAGAAAGACTGCCAAACGGTGACCCCTCCCCAGGGAGGGTCAAGACCACACCCACAGGCTATTTAAACTGCCTGCCAGAGACCGTACACGTGGTCGCTCAGGTTCTCCCTTCCCCACTCGGTGTTTTCCCAGAGGGCCTCCTGGGAGCGCTGGCATCCATTAAACCTGGGCTTTTTCTAATTCTATCTGATTTGGTTTGATTTGGATTACTGCGTCTGCGAAGAGGCTTACGTAGCCAAAGAAAAAACTTAACATTTGGAGGTCCCACCCAGATGGGCTGTTTTTCCCACTGGCCTGGGGCTACATGATGGAAAAGGCCCTTCTCGAACCTGTGGTCTCCGCCAGCCAGGCTAAGATCGGCTTTGTCTGGGTCAGCTCCCCTTTTTCAAGTACATGGCCCTAGGGTACAGGACCCGAACGTTCAGTTTGCTGAAGTCATGGCTGTGCCAGGCACCTGACCCCACCAAAAGTGGTGAGGCAGTCCTCGCTGAGGTGAGATTGCGAGGGACAGAGACATCTGTCCATGCAATTCTCACACCCCTCTGTTTTCTGACTCCAGAGTCATATCACTTGGCATAGACTTGTAAAAATGGGCTCTTTGCAATTCGAAGCTGGATCCTCTATTGCCCTTGGGCTGCCTTTTATTCCCACTCCCCTTCCCTGCTCCCTTATAGCTTCTCTAGCTGTCTGCTGTTTGTCTCACGATGGCCCTCTCTATGAAGGATCCATTTCCCCCCATCCTTCCACTCTAAAACTGTATAGGTGTTCTGTCCTTTTTTTTTTTTTTTTTTTTTTTTTCTGTTCCCTCTTGCAGCATCTGGTGATCTGGACCTTAATGGGACCACCCTTGTGCTTCCCTGGCTTCCGCCATCTACAAAGGGATTTTAAATTGGTCAACTGACACAGGTTCAAAACAACAACAACAAAAAACCCTTTTATTTGTCTGTTAAAATAATGTGGCCACACTATACTTTTTTGTCTGTATGTGTTTGTTTCCATAGTATGTTTGTCTTATTTCTCTGTGTATGTGTATGTGTTTTAAGATCTGTAAAACTTGTAACTCCAGATTACAACAGCTCTGGAAAAATACAAACACGTGGGTAGCTGCCATTTTTACCTCAGCTCCATCTTTGGTAAGAGTATCCACATATGCTAGACCTACCACGGAGACATTTCTCCTCCAAAATTCTTTAACTTACTAAAATATTCCTTTTAATCTTACATTTACTAGCATTGGTAAGCTGTAACTAACTGGGTAAAATACATGTCTAGATTTAACTTATATGTCTAATTTAAATATAACTAACAGGTATGGTACTCGATTCTCAAGTGCCTTTACAGATCCAAGAGTATGGCATTTTAAAAAAAAAGAGCTTCTAGGGGCTGGAGAGATGGCTCAGAGGTTAAGAGCATTGCCTGCTCTTCCAAAGGTCCTGAGTTCAATTCCCAGCAACCACATGGTGGCTCACAACCATCTTTAATGGGGTCTGATGCCCTCTTCTGGCCTGTAGGCATACACACAGACAGAATATTGTATACATTATATATATATATAGAGAGAGAGAGAGAGTGAGAGAGAGAGAGAGAGCCGGCTTCTAACACAATGACGTGCTAGCTCCTGCAACATCCTATAGTTCTTCCAAGAAGATACATGGTTGCAAAACACCTTCCACCTGGAGGCTTGCCTTTGGGTATTGCAAAGCCGCCCACACAGCAAAAATCGGCCTTCCACCTCATCAGCTTCCTGGATGCAACACCAGGAATTGATTGTCTCATCCTGCCAAGACAGGTAGACTAAATCATCCCCCGACAGGAAAAAAATCTTCTGGCCTCTTGTACTCAGCAGCTAACTGAAGGTACTGTTTCTAAGGCTGGTGTTCTCCAAAGACTACGGAGAGACTTGGGATTGCCTGCATCACTAAAAACGCTCTCATTTCTTCTCATTTACCCCTCCCAGATCTGTCTAATGGCATTTGATGACTTAAGGTACTGGTAGCTCATTACTTCATTTTTTAAGTTTCCGGCTAAAAGATTGCTCACAACTGTCTGTCCCAGGAAATCTGATGGATTCTTCTGGTTTCCACAGGTACACACACGGTATGTAGACATCTGTAGTTGGTTGTTTTATTATTCTTTACTCTTAGGCTCTCTGGGCGCCAGCCACCCAGCTCCCAAATAAATCACATGGAGGCTTATTTTTTCTAATGAATATCTGGCCTTAGCTTGGCTTATTTCTAGCCAGCTTTTCTTAAGTTAAATTATCCGGTCTACCTTTTGCCTCTGGATTTTATATCTTTATCCTTTGTATCTTTCTTTACTTCTTACTCCATGGCTTGCTGTGTGGCTGGATAACTGGCCCTTCTTTTCTTGCTCCTTGATCTCTCCTCTTCTCCTATTTATTCTTTCTTTCTGCCTCGCCTATCCTTTCTCCTACCTTACTATTGACTGTTCAGCTCTTTATTAAACCAATCAGGTGTTTTTATACAGGCAAAGTAACACAGCTTCACAGGGTTAAACAAATGCAACATAAAAGAACATAAAAGATGTGTTGCAGCACATTTTTGAAACATTAACCAAATGTTCCACTGTAGATGGAAGTTTTTGTCCTGCCAGGTCCCACAACCATTCAATCCCAAAGAAACACACATAGGCTTATATTAATTATAAACTGTTTGGCCTATTAGCTCAGGCTTATTGTTAACTAGCTCTTACAACTTAAATTAACCCATAATTTTTGTCTATGTTTAGCCATGTGGCTTGGTACCTTTTCTCAGTAATGCATTCTCATCTTGCTTCCTCTGCATCTTGCTGGTGACTGACTCTCTGCCTTTCCTCTTTCCAGAATTCTCCTCCTTTGGTTGCCCCACATATACTTCCTACCTGGCTACTGGCCAATCAGTGTTTTATCAAACCAATGAGTGACAAGTAAGTCTTTACAGTCCATAAGAGCATTGTCCCACAGTATTCCACAGTATAAACAAATGTATCACATCTTTAACTAATATTCTACAACAGACATCCACTAGGGCAAAATACCCACACACGTACGGTAAAATAAATTTAAAATGCTTAATAAACTAAAAGAACCAATGTACTAGAGAACATGAACACAGAGGGTGGTGTTAAGGGCACAGTATTAATGACTGATTAACTCTATAGAATGTTGGGAAAAGACTATGGTATTGAACTTTAGAGGTCAGTAAAACATTCTTGATAACCATCCCAGCTAGTTGTAGAGGTGCACACCTTTAATACCAGCATCGCAGAGGCGGAGGCAGGTGGCGCTCTGTGAGTTCCTGGCCAGCCAGGGCTATATAGCTCAACAATAATAATAGCTTGTTATTATTATTTATCCCTCATAATCCATAGGGATTGTGAGGGTATTTTTAGGAGTCCTGCAGTTGCCAAATCCCATGGGTGCTCAAGTTTTTACATAAGGTTTAGTGTCTGCCAGTGTAGTGTTATACTGTAATCCCAGCACTTGAGAGTTCAAGACAGAAGGATCAGAAATCCAAAGCCAGCCTTGGCTGTATGCAAGTTTATAGTCAGCTTGGGCTATATGAGATCCTGTCTTTCTCAAAATTAAAAAAAAAAATGTAACCCAGACTGGCCTCAAACTCTCAATCCTCCTGCCTCAGCCTCCCCAGCTCTTGGACTAGAGGCCCCCCCCCCGCCGTTCCCCCCCCCACACTGTCAGTCATTTCTGGATTACTCATTATGCCTGAAGCAAGACAAACAGCTGTGATGTTGGGTTGCTCAGGAGAAATGCCCCAGGGGATAATGTGACTTGTTCAGAACAAGAGGAAGCCTTTTTCTTCAAACACAGTCATTCCCCTGTTGTTTGGGTGTATACATTCCTGATTCCGGAGCTGACTATATGGCTTTCAAAGATGTGTATCCACAGCAGGTTGGGGGGGGGTGAAATTAGTTTACTGCCCGCCCTCCTGTCTGTGTTGGGGCAGCTGCAGGGTGTGGCCCTGAAGATTCAGATTTCCATTTGTGAAGGGAGGGTTTGAAATCCCTCCCTTCCTGCCCAGCTACCTGGGTGGGTAGAGCAGGTGACAAGGGACATACTGCCTAGGTCTTCTTCCTCCCTTTGCAGGCCTAGTCTCCAGTCCTGTGTGCTGCTTCCAGCACGATGGGAGATGTGTCTCCTCTTCCCTGATGTCTAGAGTAGGTACCTCATAGTGACATGCTTGACATGCGGGAGGACGTCCCTTGTGTAAAAAATAAATTGTTACCGTTACTTTTCACTTAGGGTGAACTTAGGGTTCCTCAGAGTTACAGGTGAGCAGCAGGTGTCAGGCCCTTCTCCTCTAGCTGGAAGCTGCCATCTGTTTGTCTGAAAATCTCCAGATGAAAGTGACAGGCAATCTGTTATATGACCTGAAGCCATGATCAGAATAGTCCCAGAGTAGTCCTTAAAAAAGGCCTTCAATCCCAAACCAATACAGTAGAGGATCTTCGAAGAGGGCTATGCTGGATTGTGCGTTCCTGAAGTCCTGCCCTATTGGAGAAAGAGGACAGGGATTTCTCAGGGTTGGGGATTTAAAAGCCACTGCCTGGCACCAAGTCACACAGCAGCTGGTTTTTTGCTGTCATCCCTTTCTATAGAATGACATATTAAACACAGCTTTGTTTTCCCTAACCTCTTGACTTTATTATTACAGAGGGAGAAGTTTATTCTTATCTCTATCTACCTACTTACCTACCTACCTACCTACCTACCTACCTATCATCTATCTATCTACCTATGCTTAAGACAAGGACTGTGTAGACCAGGCTGGCCTCAAGCTCACAGACACACCAGGCTCTGCCTCCTGAGTGCTAGGATTGACAGTGTGCACCACTATGCCCTGCAGAGGATCTTGCCTCCCACGCTGGCAGCAGAAGGGTTTCCAGGCATTCCCCACACTTGTCATTTCTGATGACCCCATGTGGAGGTGGCATCCATACAATGACAGTGAAACCCCTGTCTATGTAATCAATACTCCAGATGCAGCTCAGTGTCTCTTCAGTGGCTTGCTCAGTGGGTGCACAGTGCATTGTCTGTCTGATGCTATAGGAATGAACCTGAGTCCAGAGAAAACCCACTGAGATGTCCAGGTTCTTGAGTTCCACAATGAAGATTTAGACTGGGGTCATGTGGCTGATGATGGAAACAAAGACAGTCTCTCCATGAAGGAAGAGGAACTCCTGAGAACAGGAGCGGGCTGGAGAGCTGGTCCTGAGCCTGCACATCATGTCATTTACATATTCATGAGGCACCTGCCCCCCCATTTGGAGAGCAAGGGTCCATTTCTCATGCCTGCTGTTTTGTTACATGTAGCTGTGTGTGTCTGTCTGTCGTCTGTGTACTGTGTCCATTCTTCCCTATCATTGGTTTATTTTCTTGAAAAACCTTTTATTTGGCCAGGCATGATGGTACATGCCTCTAATCCCAGCACTCGGGAGGCAGAGGCAGGCGGATCTCTGTGAGTTGGAGGCCAGCCTGGTCTACAAGAGAGAGTTTCAAGACAGCCAAGAATGTTACAAAGAGATACCCTGTCTCGAAAAACTATGCACACATATATACCAAACAAACAAACAACAACAACAAAAACCTTATTATGTATTATTGCAGGGCAGATGTCACATATGTGGAAGTCATAAGACATCTTTTTTTGGGGGGGGTTGAGACAGGATTTCTCTGTGACCTAAAGAAAATCCCCAGAAAATGACCTAGCTAAATGTTTTCCAAGGAAGTCTACAAAGGAATCAAAGTATATTTCTGGATGGGGGTAGAAGGGTGAGGATGGGGAGTAGGGGTGGGTGTGGCTTCCAGGTACTGAAAAGAACCCATGGGAAAGGGATTGGTCAGGGTCAAACAGAGCCATTCAATGACAGGGTTGTCATTTCTGTCACATCCGGGTCCCATGGCCATCAGCATTCAGGCCCATGCCTAGTCACACCAGGGATTTTACACCTTGTTTTATATAATCTGTGTAGCATGACCTTGTAACCTATGTGTGGTGTGGTTATCTAAGTCCATGTACTTATGCGGAACTGCCTTTAAAAAACAGACATGCCTGTTCCACCCTCTCTCGCCACATTGCTGGCAGACAGGCCTGTGCACGCCCCGCCTTTCCTTCTCTTTATTAATACAGCTCTTAAAGTGGGTTTCGTTGTATACCTTGTGGTCTGTTCTCACACATGGTAATGTCAGGCAGTACAAGCCAGGGTATACCTACCCCTAGGAGACAGGCAGGTTGGGATACCTGAATACCTATACACTGTGTCTCAGCAGTTCACTCTCTGTGACCATGGGCCAAGCAGACCCTCAGTGGGTTTGTTTGTTTGTTTTTGCTTTTGTTTATCTGCTAACTAGGAAGAAGGCTCACCCTTCCTCATGTTTGGGGTAGCACCCTGTTAGCAGAAGCCTGGGCAGAGCCCTTCCAGCCGTGAGTTGTGGTTCTGGGAGGCAGTGAACTTAAGCTGTCCATTTCTGCTCAGCTTCAGCCCTAACCGGATTAGCTGGGCATCTGGCTCCGTTCTGGCAGGTTTCCTTGCTGTTGCCCTGCCCTCCACATGGGCAAGGCCAACTGATTGATGCTGATTATGTCTTCATGACGCATGGCTGGGTTTTCCTGGACTGACACAGTATTTTTCTAAGGGAACCAAACAGTGAGAAGCCTGCGCTGCTACTGTCAATATGCCTCTATGCTCTCCTCGCCCCGCCCCAGCCCTGCATCTTCACTGCCTGGGAGGATGAGATGTCTCTCCCTCCTTCCGTAGGTTATGTCTTCGCTGTGAGGCTCTGGGCTTCTGTCCTCTGCTGCAGAGTAGTGCCGAACAAGAGGTGGGAGTTTCCAGCTTACTCTCTGAACAGGGTTTCTCAGAGAATTGCAGAGCACACCCAGAATGTGCCGGGTTACCCCCCACCTCCACTACCACCACTACCACCCACTCCCCTCTACTGCCCACCACCCCACCGTCACCACCACCCACTCCACTCTATCCCTCCACACCCCTACCACCATCCTCACCACCACCACCCCCACTCCACTCTAACCCCCCGACCCCCACCACCATCACTACTACCACCAACTTCCAGACCACCACCTACCACCATCCTTGTCACAACATCACTACCATCCCCACTCTCATCCCTGCCATCACCAGCTTGTCACCACTACCCTTACCATCATCACCATTACCCTCGTTACCACTACAACCACCACTATAACCAACATCAGCACCATGACCACCACCATCATAATTCCCGTCACCGCCTGCCCTTGGCCATACCGCCTCAGACTCCCAAGTGCTGGGATTACAGGTGTGTGCCGCCATGCCTGGCTTTGCTGATATTGCTTAGAGTCACTGAGCCTGTGACATGCTGTCATAGCACTGAGACAGGCTGAATAGTGTCCTTCTGGGGAGACAGGCCATGCCTAGGCTCAGAAGCCTGTGACATTTTCTCAGCAGGTGTTGTGTGGCATGACTCTCAGTGTTACACTGATAGTACGTGGTTCCTGTATCCCTGTGTCTTGGGATGTCTCTGGCAAGCCAATGCTGCCATGTCTATGGTGGCATTTGGCTTTGCTTCAAAAGGTTTGGTGAAATCTGTCATGGAAGTCTTATTGTTCTTTTCTTTCTTTTTTTTTGGGGGGGGCAGGGTCTCTCTTTGTAGCCCTGGCTGTGTCCTGGAACTCTACATAGACTGGCCTCTAACTCACAGAAATCCCCTGCCTCTGCCTCCCAAGGGCTGAAATTACAGACGTGCACCACTGCTCCTGGCTCGTACATATTTTTAATGTATTTTAATCATATTCATCCACTGTTACTCCTCTTCTTCCTCCTCCCATTCCCACAGATACCTCCAAGTGTAGACCCGCCCCTGCCAGGGAGGCAGTGTCTGAGCATAGAGCAAAGTGTCAGAAGATCTGCATGTAGCAACCTAACCGAGGTCCTCCAAGTGTTTGGGCTCAAGATTAGTGCAAACAAAGCACTTCTCATTTTTATTATTAAAACACAAGGTGAAGTTTACAGTTAGCCTAAGAAAATACAAGTCCAGCAAGGTGATATACCTGGTGCTATGTCTTAGCATCTTTGGTCGACATGTGAAAAGAGCCACGAATATTCCTCCCAAGTCTTTGTCTTTCCTTTAGAGACAATGTAGACAAGTCAGGAAATTCCCTTGATGTTTTGCTTTCATGTATATTTATTTTATTTAGTTTTTCAAGAAAGGATTTCTCTATGTAGTCTTGCATGTACTGGAGCTCACTGTGTAGACCATGCTGGCTTTGAACTCAGAAATCTGGCCACCTCTGCCTCCAGAGTGCTGGGATTAAAGGAGTCACCACCACTGCTGGGCTTCAAGTACATTTATTTATCGTAGTTTATGCAATTCTTTCTAGTAGGCCACCTTGCGAAACGAGCGTTCTACACTCTGCCTCGTTGTAGTTAGCAGTTCACAGCCTTTCCTTCTTGTTGTTGTTGTTGTTTTTCTTGTTTGTTTTTGAGACAGGGTTTCTCTGTGTAGCCCTGGCTGTCCTGGAATTCACCCTGTAGACCAGGCTGGCCTTGAACTCACAGAGATCCACCTGCCTCTGCCTCCTGAGTGCAAGTTCATAGCCTTCTTACACGGGCTCCCACAAACAAGGATCTTATTTTGATTATAATAGTGTTGTGTCAGCCGGGCCTGGTGGCGCAGGCCTATCATCCAGCAGAGGCAGGAGGATTACAGTTTCGAGACCTGGGCCACAGTGTGAGTTCAAGGCCAGCTTGGGTAACCTAGAGGCTCTGCGTCAAAAATTGCAAAGGGGTCCAGGGCTATGGCTCTTAAGTAAAGAGCAGAAGTTCTTGACTAGCATTTGTGAGGCTCTGGGTTCAGTCCCCAGTGCCACACCCAAGGAAAATGTAGGTGAGTGAGACCCCCAGCGTGTGGACTATGTCCATAGGTGGCCTTCACATGGGCTGTGCATTTGGATATAAAATGAGGTCATCTAAATAAAACTCTGCCTGTGGTTTGAATACTGTTTATCTACTCCAAAATTTCCTGTTGAAAGCTAACCCCACCATCAGCCAGGCATGCCATTCCCATTTCTGCCCTTTGCCTTGTGGTTCCATTTGACCCTAGGCAGGTTGGGTATTGCCACTCCTCATGGTGGTGAGTTGTGTGTGTGTGATTATCTTCTCTATCAGTTTTTCTCTTCCAAACACTCACAGGCTCACCTGGAAATACTGTTTTACCAGCTGTCTGGGCAACTCTTTATTTTTATTTTATTGAATGACTGACTGATTGATTCAGACAAGGTCTCTCTTTATAGCCCTGGATGGCCTGGAACTCACAGAGATCCACCTGCCTCTGCCTCCCAAGTGCTAGGATTAAAGGTGTGCACCACCACACCAAGCATCTGGGCAGCTCTTAAGAAAATGGGCCACTGGCGCTAGAGGGGCATTAAGAACGCTTGCTGCGTCCGGGCAGTGGTGGTGTACGCCTTTAATCCCAGCACTCAGGAGGCAGAGGCAGGCAGATCTCTGTGAGTTCGAGGCCAGCCTGGTCTACAAGAGCTAGTTCCAGGACAGGCTCCAAAGCCACAGAGAAACCCTGTCTTGAAAAACAAAAAAAAAAAAAAAAAAAAATTAAGAACGCTTGCTGCTCTTGCAGAGGGGCCTCAATTTGATTCCCAGCATCCAAAGAATGGCCCACAGCCACCCATTAACTCCAGTTCCAAGGGATCCATTGCCAACCAACCTCTGTGGGCACATATGGTGCACATATATTCATATAAGTAAAACATAAAACAAGTCTAACACACACACACACAGTGGAAACTAAGGTACCACACAATATGAACGCCATGGGCTGTTTCAGCACCCTGAAAGGAAATGTCCTTCACCACAATGTAGCCAAGGCTGCTGGCCTTTTGGCTTTCTCAACCAAATCCAGGTAAGGGCTGTGTTACTGCCCGGTGGGCTCTGTGAAAGAGAAAGGACCACCTCCCATGTGTGGCCTCCTGCAACGTGGAAGCTATGCATATCGTTACCTCCAACCTAAGGTGAAAAAAAAAATCGTGTTTTCCCTGAGCTGGAGAAACAGCTCAGCAGGCAGGAGCATTTGCTGTTCTGGCCGAGGGTATGAGTTTGGATCCCGCCACACTTAACATTGGGTGTTTCCCACCCAGCTGACTGTAACTCCAACCCCAGGGAATCCAATGCCCTCCTCTAACCCCAGGTTATTCGTACATAACCACAGGTGTTTGTACATACACACGGACACATAAATAATAATAGATTTTTAAAGTGTGTTTTTCTCTCTGCTTCCATAAAACATAACCAGACCATTGACAAACACAGCAGGAACATGTACTTATGCACTCCACCCCCATCTTCCACCCCATCCCCACCCCTGTCTCCTGAGTGTGTGTTCTCGGGGATAAATAGACGTCCTCCAACTTCTAAACTGCAAGAGTGAAGGCCATGTGTGTGGATCCCCGGGAGCGGCAGTTTGGGAGTTGGGTTCAGACAGTCCTGAGCCAGTGACCAAAGAAGGCAGTGAATACAGCTGGGACAGCCGGGCTGTGCCCAGCAATGAAAGTCATCTCTATGGAACTCTTGACAACACTGAAAGAGAACAGGGCTCTGTGACAGGGCCACGTGATGATGGAGTGTCAGCTTGACTGAAACACGTCAGGAATTTCAGCCCTTCGGAGGCAGAGGCGACAAATCAGGAGTTCACAGCCATGTTTACCCACCCTGACTTTGAGCCATCCTGGGCTACAGGAGACACTGAATCAACAAACAAAGCAACAACAACAAACAAATCACAGGATGCCCGTTCAGTCACAAAGAACTTATCACACAAAACATTAAGACCTGAGTTCGGCCTGGTGGTGGTGGTACATGCCATTAATCCCAGTACTCGAGTGGCAGAGGCAGGTGGATCTCTGTGAGTTTGAGGCCAGCCTGGTCTACACAGTGAGTTCCAGGACAGCTAGGGCTACATAGTGAGACCTTATCTCAACCAAATAAAATAAAATTAAAAAAAGGCCTGAGTTGAGGGGCTGAAGAGATGGCTCAGTGGTTAAAAGCACTAGCTGCTCTTGCAGAGGACCTGGGCTCAGTTCCCAGCACCCACATGGTAGTATCAGCTCAGGGGATCCAATTCCCTCTTCTGGTCTCTGTGGACACTAAGCATGCATGTGGTATACAGGCATACATGCAGGCAATGCACTCATATACATAACACAAAATATAAAACAAAATAAAGACCTGAGTTCGTGTTCCCAGGACTCAAGTAGAAAGCTGGGTGTGGCAACACTCCCTTGTATTCCGAGCACTGGAGAGGTACGGACAAGAGGATAGTCTAGGGGAATACAAAAGCTTCTGCTTCAATGAGAGACCTAGTCTGGTAGTTTCTTGCTGAAAGACTATATTTCCCAGCTTCCCTTGCAGACTATGGAGGCTGTTTTCGCCCCTGTTAGGGGCCTGTACCACATTTTCTTCTGTAGACATTTTAGTTAATGGGTGACAAAATGCTTCTTTGGCCATGAATAAACATGATCCGGCCTAAGGTCAGATCAAGTCTCCTTCTTCCTTTAGTATCTCCATGTAAGAGCCAGTCATAATAAGCTAAATAGAAACAGAGCACCCAAAGGAAGTTCTTTACTTCTAACCATTATCCCCTGCCAGAGTAGGACTCAGCCATCGATACATTTAATGGAGGCCTGAGTCTCAGCAGTTTACCCTGAAGCCATACCTGGTTGCAGGAAGAACCACAAACTGAGATTACCTGAGCACCACCCAGGAACAGACCATCCAAAGGACATGCCTAATGTTCCAACCGCTGTAGATAGTATCACCTGCCAGCACACACTCACCAGGACACCCCTAGACAAATGTCAGTCAATCAGGGGTCCTGAACCTCAGAAACTCCTCACCCCCACCTTTACTACTATAAACACCCAACTCTAACTGAACTCAAGGCTCTCTGTTTATTCCAATACAATGGACATGTGGAGAGACTGAGTTTGCAAACTTGCATAAAATAAAGGCTCTTTGCTTTTACGTACGGGACTCAGTCTCCTTGTTGGCTTTTTGGGGACTTCACAGATTTGGGCATAACATTTGGGGGCTTGTCCAGGATCCCCCAAGCCCACTGGGACTACCACCCGTAGAGCCTTCAACCGGCTGGTAGGTTTTCTGTGTTTTGTCTCATGTCTGTGTCTTATGTCTCATGTCTTTCTGTAAGCTGGCCCAGGAACCTTAAGTGCCTGTAGATGATCTAGGCTGATGTGCTGCACGAAAAGAATCACAGGCGCAGTGCCTGGAGGAGATGTCCCTAGGGTCCTTCTGAAGAGGGTGATTCCCTCTGATGAGACACGCGGGTAGCCGAGTAGCAGACTCAGAGACACTCGGGTAGCGGTCTTGGTTCTGTGTAGAGAAATGCGGGTAGTGGTCTCAGTTCTGTAGAGAGACACGCAGGTTGCAGTCTCAGTTCTGTGTAGAGACATGCGGGTAGGGTGCTCAGTCCGATAGAGGGGTCACACCCACAAAACAGCTTGAAGCTGTGTCTTTGATTTGGTTTGTCCTGTTCATTGTCCCGTATGTCTGTGTGTTGTTGTGTTTTTGTCCTGACTTAAACTGACACTGACGATATGGGACAGACTCAAATCATTTCTTTGACTTTGATATTGCAATCACTTATAGGACTTTAGAGATAGGGCCATAAGCATAGGGGTATATTTTCCTAAAATGGATAAGACAAATAACCTTTACCTGCCACCTTAAACATTACATAGAAAGTAGTCAGCCTTGGCCTCTGTAGTGATGGGGAAAACACAGGCAGGTTTGGATACAAGTCCGAGGCTGCGGGGAAGGGTGCTTGTGTGGATGGGTGGCCGGGCTATACAGTCTTGTTACAATGTAGCAAGGCTGCCAACCACAGTTGCAAGGGGGCAGATGTATCCCAATAGAATTTCAAACACTGAACAAAAAATCTGGGGTAGCCGGGCCGTGGTGGCCCACGCCTTTAATCCCAGCACTCATGAGGCAGAGGCAGGTGGATCTCTGTTAGTTCGAGGCCAGCCTGGTCTACAAGAGCTAGTTCCAGGACAGGCTCCAAAGCTACAGAGAAACCCTGTCTCGAAAAAACAAAAACAAAACAAACAAACAAACAAAAAAATCTGGGGTTAATTGCTATGGTTTAGAGAGGTTAACAATCTTTTCCCCCCATGCTGCATATCACCCTGCCCCCTCCCATGTTGGTGGATGAGTTCCTTCCACCTGCTCTGGGGGCTGCATGCCTCAACTTCTGCTCAAACCCGACCAAGGTTTGGCTCCACGGGTCAAAGACTCTGGCTATAGGTGTTGCTGCAATGGCCATGTTGTGACACTATATATAGCCAGACTTCCCTCCACCAGAGCTGCTTTGATCATTCAGATCCAGTATCTTATAAATATCTGCCATCATTTATAGGGGTTGGTTACAAATTATTATTAGTTAATGTATATAAAAGAAAACTACTGTTGGTCTCAGATGTTTCATGCTGGTATAGGATTTTATGTGATATAAATTTAAAGGGTTTTTTGTTATAATATATAATATAATTTAAAATACTGTAGCCATACAACATATCATACACCACTGAGGGAAACCACAAAAAAGACTTTGATAAGAATTTTATGTTGTTTAAAAAGATTTTGGTATGTTGTCTAAAAAGCAAGAGAGATTTTGGTATGTTGTCTGGAAAGCAAGGAAAAAAGCAGGAGACTGAAAAAATAGAGAGAGAAAAAATGGGTTAAAGGTATATAAAAAGTTATAAAAGGTCAGAAGGGGATGTGAACTATGTTTGCTGTGGTTTCTCATACCTGCAAATACTGAATATGCTGTTTTGTTGAAAAGTTTGTCTGTGTAAGTTGTCTTGCAAGCATAGAGCAGAGACAGAAATGATCTGATCAACTAATGGTTTAAAAATGTATTTCCTTATTCAAGGTCTGTTCAGGCTTAAAAATGTATGTTTAGCTTCCTTGTCTTTGCTAATTTGTTGGGTTTAAACTATTTGGATAAACTGACTCATAAATTTTTGTATTGATACTAAGAGGTTTGAACCTCCTCTTCTGGGGAAAGAATGTTGTTTCTATGTCAATCACTCCGGGGTAATTAGAGATTCAATGACCTTGATAATGATAGAGAACAGAACGCTCACACACTCACACGGAAGCTGGATGAAAACTTGTTCAGCTGGCCTCCTTGGTTAACAATCTTGCTTCCAGCTCTAACAGGATCCTAATGCTTTTGCTTCTTCTTATCAACAGACTGATGGCTTCTGTTGAGAACGGGTCAGTACTGTTTGACTGAGGGTATTGAGGTTCCAGTATCACCCCCTTGAGCCCCTGGACAGACAGGACCCATGATTGAGTCCTGTCATTGGTACTTGTGAAGGGGAAAAAAATGTTGGGCCCAGGGCAGCTTTCCCAGGACAACGAGGTACACACCTGCCAAGATGGGTTCTATAGATCAGCAGGAAGGTGGGCCTGAGTCTCAGTTTGCCCTAGGGCAATGCTAACCCTTAGACTCCCTCCTGTTCCCATTTCACCCTGGGACTTGTTCTTTGCCTTTGAAGGAGACAGCATTAACAGCTGGATACAAACTTGTTCTGTGTTTACCCTTGGAACTATTTGGTCTGGATTCAGATATACTTTATTTATCTCTCTGGAAGCTCTGATAGCATTGATGGATAGGGAAGTTATAATGTCAGGTTAACAGCAAAAGTTATCCAGATTCTTCCACAAAGCTATAGCCAACTTGTTAGCTCATTCTAAAGCTATCATACATGGTTCTCTGGACAGCAGAAAAACATGCATGCTTCTAACCAAAATCTGTAGTTTTTGCTAGGACTCAAAGGTATGAGTCTATTCCTTCTGTTTACAGACATCTGTTATCTGCTCTTTTTCTAAATTTTAACTTATGTTCCTAGTTTAAACTTATCTCAATAGGCTTCCACTTGGCTGGCAGACACATCTAAGCATCAGTTGCTGACTACAACCTGCTCTGAATGATTGTGAGTCCTGGATTTCCTGAAAGCTGGTGTAGTCCAGCTGATATGAATACTCCCTGTCCCTTCAACAGAGTCTGATGAGTGCCCCATTGTCTGAATTCCTCCCTACCTTAGGGTAGCCTTTCAACCTGCTTGGGCCCAGATAACAGTGCCCCAATATTAGCTTGAAGTAGTTGCAGAAAGAAACATGTCGTCTTATGCTCCCTGCCCAAAATAGGTTAAAAGGCTGAGACAAGGAGAAACTCCCTGGCATGGGGGACAGGATAACTACCTATAGTGACTGTTGATATGCTAGAAAAAATAGGTCCAGAGTTGTCAATTAATGGATTTATTAATTTAATAGTTCCATGCCTCCTTAAAGCCAGGGGCAAGCAGGAACCAAGATTGGGTCCTGTCATTGGTGCTTGTGAAGGGGAAAATGTAGGAGCCAGCCATAATAAGCTAAATAGAAACTGAGCACCCAAAGGAGGTTCTTAACTTCCAACCATTATCCCCTGCCAGAGTAGGACTCAGCCATCGATAAGTTTAATGGAGGCCTGAGTCTCAGTAGTTTACCCTGAAGCAATACCTGGTTGCAGGAAGGAAGGACCACAAACTGAGATTACCTGAGCACCACCCAAGAACAGACCATCCAAAGAAAATGCCTAATGTTCCAACTGCTGTACACCTGCCAGAACACACTCACCAGGACACCCCTGCCAGCACACACTCACCAGGACACCCCAAGACAAATGTCAGTCAATCAAGGGTCCTGAACCTCAGAAACTCCTCACCCCCACCTTTACTACTATAAAACCCCAACTCTGAGCTCGGGACTCTCCCATTTATTCCAATACATTGAACATGCGGAGAGACTTCGCAGATTTGGGCATAACACTCCATAGTTGTTTTTTAGTAATCTAATATCGTCAAACAACTCAAGCCATGTGCAATCAACGAAGACACCTGCTCTAGCGTGTGTGTGTCCACACGCCTAAAAGTAATAAACAAAAAACTGCTTTAGAGCCAAAAATGTAACTGTGAGTTCGATATGAGTGATGCTGGTTCAGGAGCACAGGCAGCCTGCTCTGGGTGCCATGTCCCACCATGGAAGAGGGTACATGAGCACGTATAGTCACAGAAGAGTGGACTGTCAGGACATTTACTGGCTATGTTGGTGGGAGCATCGAGTAGGTGGCTCACTGCCAAGTGGGAAGTCTCTGTAGGTTCAGGATGTGGCTGTAGATGTCCTTAGAGCAAGGGCTGGTGGAGGCTGAGGGGCAGTTACACTGAGGGACACATTCTGTGATGCATATCCACTAGACAGGAGACAGAGAAGTCAGGCACAACGGTTTAGTTAGATGACTACACATGATAACTGAGCCAGGACAGTCAAGGGCACGCAGTCTGCAGGGCCTGCAATGTGGAGGGATGCAACTACCTCAGAGAATTACGGCGCACAGAAGCCTCTGACAGGAGCATGCCCTGGGTAAAGATTCACCCCACCAAGGTCGCACAGCCTTTGACCACCTGGAGAGCAACAGTGATCCCCACCCCCACTGTAGACAGGGTTTCTCTGTAGTCCTGGCTGTTCTGGAACTACCTCTGTAGACCAGGTTGGGCTCGAACTCAGAGATCTACCTGTGCCTGCCTTCTTGAGTGCTGGGATTAAAGGTGTGTGCCACCACTGCCTGGCATATTATATTTCTATTTTGGCAGTACTGGGATTAACCAAGAGCCTTACTTACATATGCCAGGCCAATGCTCTACCACTGAGCTATATCTTCTACTCTTAAAAATATTAACTTAATTATGTGCATTGATGAGAGGGTGTCAGATCCCCTGGAAATGGAGTTACAGACAGTTGTGAGCTCCTGTGTGGGTGCTGGGGATTGAATCTGGCTCCTTTGGAAGGGGATCTCTCCATCCCCCCCCCAAAAAAAACCTTTTATATTGAGACAGGTTCTTACTAAATTGCCCAGGCTGGACCTTCACTCAGCCTGTAGTCCAGGAAGGCCTTGGACATTTGGTTTTCCTGCCTCAGCTTCCTTGGTTGCTGGGAAGGCCTGAGTATCAGGCCCACCTTGACTTAGACTTTTTTTTTCCCATACATTGTTTTGTTTTATTTTTTCCATTCAAGAACATAATTAAATAAAATTTTTACCTTTCTTCCCCTTC